>CBVK0100848257.1:0-15550 GCA_900067695.1 Picea abies | reverse complement strand
TATAATGATCAAATATGACACATACCATGATACCTCGGACCAATTACCTCTTGGAGCAAGAGTCCTCTCTAATGCAAGACCAGTCCGGTAATGATGGAGGCTGCTACTACTGACAGACAAAGCTAGCTGAGAAGAAGAAAGATGGGCCCTCTAGGGCCATGCTCAAGTCACTCCTGCTCTCGGTACTCCATGTCTAGGACCATGTGGGCCTCAATACATGATCTCCTAGTTATCCATAGATATCGGGGATAACAGGTATCATGTTTTTTTGAAAGTGAAAGACAATAGAAGCTCCATGAGTCTGGGAAACTATTCAAAGTTGGCAGCCAAATTTTGTGGACTGTTTGAAATCCTAGAAAGGATTCGACCAGTTGCATATATGCTTAAATTGCCTGCATCCATGACTGTACATAATGTGTTTCATATTTCATTTCTTAAGAAATATATACCTGATGCTAATCATGTAATCAATTGGAATGTGATTCAGGTGGATCAAGAAGGTGTCTTACAGGTGCATCTGGAGCGTATACTGGATCGGAAAAGAAAGCAGCTCCAGAATCGAGCCATGGGGCTTGTAAAAGTCCAATGGACCTGGTACAATCTTGAGGATGCAACATGGGAGCATGAAGATGATATGTGGGCAGAGTACCAACATCTTTTTGAATATTTTGGAAATCATGTTGTTGTTTTGTAAATACGTTGCACTGAGGACAATGCAAAAATAAGGGGAGAGGATTGTAAAACCCCAAGGTCGAGCCCCTGCTGAATTGTAATTTTGTTGATAGGCTAGTGAGCCAAGTCGTTATAAGATGAGAGACTTATGTGTTTATTAGGATGGTGATCCATATGCCAAGGAACTAGTACATATTGTAAAAATTCTGACATTCTATTTGGGGCATTATGGACAAAATTGTCCATACTGTCGAAAAATAGAGGAAATTAAAAAAAAAAAAAAAAAACATATTTCCCTATAACATCAGTATTGCCACGTTGACGTCTCTCTTGCAACGTTAATGTCTCTCTTTCCACGTTTCCATAGCTCTTGCCACGTTTTCCACCTAGCCGTCTCTCTTGCCACATTTGTGACATAATCGTCTCTCTTGCCACGTTTGTGTCCACATCCTAGAAGTCTATAATAGTATCTAATATTAGTGGAATCCAATGTAAAGATAATGACCAATCTATTGCATATAATAAATGAACAATTAATTTCAACATTCCCTAAGGCCTTCTATAATGTTAATATTAATATTACTCATAAGGTACACTATCAAGATCGAGCAAAGTAGAGTTTTCCATTGTGAAAGCCAAGAAGGTCATAACCTTATTTGAATGCGTTGTAGAGTTTTCCACCACTTTTTAGGAACACCATGGCAATGAATCACCCACTAATGATAAATTGTTCCTTTCATCCTCCAATGATCCACAATATGGGGACCTCATACTTCTCTATTTCCTAACCCTTTGCACCATTTTCACAGTTGAATTTTTTTTTTCTCTTCTTTACATGGTTGTCATTGTTTCTTGGGTGTAGGAATTTGAATACATTATCATTTGGATTCAAGATCATTCACCTTCTTTTCATGGAATTATATAAGTATTTGTCTAAGCCATCATATAGGTTTAATATTTCCCTCCACATATTCATATTTAAACCTTTTTTCCAATTCAATCACCTTAGGGTCCACCTTGGTTGGACATTGGTACTTTGACACCTATTTTAATACTTGTCCAATGTTAGCACCTCCCTATGATAGGTAACCCCAATTTAGCACCCTTTGTATTTTGACATCCATTGGGAGTGGTCCCCATATAAATGAGATCCTTTATAGTCTTAGATGGCACTTAAACCTCATTCTCTTCTCTTCTCTTCTCAATTCCTATCCACTCCCTTATGGGCTCCCACCTATTTTTTGTAATTTGTTGCTACACTTCACATTTTGTTTCTCACATATTTCTTATTTCTTATACAAGACTCCAAATATCCAAATGAATACAAAACATTTTCATTTGAGAGGGGGCTTGCATTAAGGTGTCCATCATTTCCTGCACACATATTTCTCTACTTTCTTTTCACCCTTATGTTCCTTTTCACACTTGAGAATGTATTTTCTTACACCATGATACTTGTCCTCTCTCATTAACATAACATATTCTTTTATTTTTTCCACTAAAGATAAAAGAAGAATAAAAATTAAATAAAAATATTCATATTCCATGAATTTTCCCCATGAATCCATGGAGGTGTCAATGTTTTGTTGATTGGAGCATGGATATTGATTAATATAGTTGTGTCATTCCACCTTGTCATTATAATTGTTAAATTTTGTTTACTCCACCTAAATATACAAACATATTCATTCTATTTTCCTCATTTTGACATCAATTTAGTCATCCCCCCCATGGATTTTAATTCATGATTTCTTACCTATGTGCCTCTCATATTTTATCTATGTCGATGGAAGTCTTGTGTCACCCCCATTTTCACCTCTCCTATGACAAGGCCAAGTGTTGGTCCTTCATTATTACTCTCATTCATCTTATGTTTCTTTAAGGGAATCCATCATCACCCTCCACGTATAAAAATGCCTCCTATACATTAATTTGAGGATCTTTGTATTGAATTATAAGGTTATGTCATTAGAATTATCTTGGGTTCCCCATATTGGAACCATTCTTGTACATTTTCTACTTGCTTGTTTGAAGTTTGGGAAGAGAGATGGAGATGCTTTTGGACTCATGAGCCCTTTTGAGGAAAGAACCTTGAGGAGAGAAGGTTTAGATCTACCCATCTAATGCAAGGTAACAATGCACTATTTTCTTGTTGATTACATAATAATTTCATTTCTTTTCTCCATTTCACATTGTTGTTTCATGTCAATTATATGTAATTTTATGGATGGGTATTTAAGTAAATTATGGATTTTACCATTTTGAGCAAGTTAGTGCTAGAGTTTACCATTATAGAAAACATTAATATTTTATTCGTCATCTTGTGTGTAGGTTTATTTCAAGACTATTTCCCTTCTCCTTCTCTTTCAACTCAACCTAAAGGTTTGAATATCTTGAAAGGAATGTCTCACATGTATAATCCTTTCTCTTCCCTCTTAAACTTTAGTTTTCCATCATTTGATTGTTTTTTGGAGAGGGTAGAATAGGTAATTCTTTTATTGTTGTTCCTTATCATATCAATCCACTATTGTGGAATGGTTTCTACCCACTATGCTAAAATATTCCTACGACAAAATGGTGAGTCCATGAGGGATGGCTTTTTGAAATTCTTCTTTCTTTGATTGATTATTAGGGATTTTTTGGTTTTTTAACCTTTTGTATGCTTGTCAACATTTTTTTTTCAAAATCCACATTAGTTCTATGCATGATTGCCTTCCCTTTTGTGTTTTTAATTTTTCTATTTTTTTCTTTAGTTTCATGTATGTTTGGCCATTTTTTGTGTAATTTCATGAGATTTTATAGGGAAGCATACATTGTTATTTTTTTTCGATATGCATGTCCATTATTTATCCCCATTGATGCAATTTCATGTCTGGAAACCATTTTTCTACACAATTTCATGATTGTAAAGCATTTTCCCACATATTTTTATTTTTTTGGGCTTACAAAATAGGGTTAAAGATTTATTTTTGATAGTGGTTTTGAGCCTTCTATATGTATTGCCTATTGATAGAATTTTTTTTAGTTTCTATAATGAAAGGAAGAAAGGGAAATGGAAAATAACATTTATAGGTTTTCATGCCTTTTTCCATTTTTGAATTTCATTTTTTACAACACTTAATTTTTTTCATTTGTGCATTATTAAGTACGAAAGGCACAACACATCACTAAATAACAACCCTAAAATTAATATAGATTATAAAATGAATTAAAAATTTATATTTTGGGTCTATCATGCCAACATTAGCCTTAATATAGAGCCTTGGTGTTAGGTTTGGGTAGTCATTTCAAAATCCCTAAGACCATTTAAATTGGAAACTTAAAAGTTGAATAACTAGTTTTAAAGTCCTTCGTAACATTTGTGATTTATTGGGAAGACCTTCATAAGGGTGTACAATCAAAGGGGAAATCATTGTGAATTGGATATCACTAGAACTACCCCTTATCCACACAATGGACTTAAGAAACACCTAGTTAACCCAATTCTAGTGTTTTACTATAATTTGGGTCAACATCAACTAACACACTAGGGATTGGTAACTTCATTCCCAAAGCCACAAATTTATGAAAGGAAACATTAGTGGCCCTTTATTCTACTTATAAACACAAGTAAACTCACTTGTGGAATTATTGAAAGGTATCCTTGAAAAATTCCCTTAATGACCCCCATTGGGTTCCAACACCTTTGGTGGTAATTTTTTGTGGGAAATTGAAACTATATGGTAATGTTCAATAGTTGAATGGGTAGAAGGACACTGCAATTTCATGTTAAGAGGTATGCAATGATAATAGTTTCACCCATTCATGAAAATACGCATGCCCATTCATGAAAATACTTTTATGCTCGCCCATTCATGAACTCACGCCCATTCACAAGCAGAGATAGCTAAGAGCTCGAGATAGGGGTTTGAGAGAGCTCGTGGAGGGTATAGGGAGAGAGCTCACAAGATGCATGGTTATAGAGAGCTCACGGAGGGAACCGGGAGAGAGAGCTCACAGAGGGCATCGACTAGGAGAGAGAACTCACGAAGAGAATGGTAAGTTGTTGAAAATACTTCTTTGTATCTATTTATTCTCTCTTCTATCCATTTACCATTGTCAATAAGATCCTCATTTTCAATACACTCTGTTGCATGCTTTCCCAACTCCAACACGTCGTCAAAGCCTCCAAACACAACATTCTTTAGAATAGAACCAGCATTAGAATGCTCTGGACTCCTAAATACAGCTTTGACTTCCCTTAAAATAAGGTCAAACTCTTTGATAAGTAAGGTTTTTGTGTCTAAGGACACATGAATGCAATCGACAATTTAATTTTTCTAATTTTTTCTTTAGTTTCATGTATGTTTGGCCCTTTTCCATGTAATTTCATGAGGTTTTATAGGGAAGAACACACTATTATTTTTTTTCGATATGCATGTCCATTATTTATCCCCTTACCATATCCTAAAGTTTCCAAACTAGCATATGCCTTGAGAATACTTGCAAAGATGAATTGATGTGATTTCATACATGCTTGTTGCATTTCGCAGAAGAGGTCCAGTACCTCGTCTCCAAAATTAGCCTAAGCATATCCTATAAGCATTGCACTCCATAAGATCAAGTCATGTTTGGTTTCTCTTTTGAACACTTTGTGTACATACTCTATTCTACTGCACTTAGAATACATGGTAACAAGGGCACTAGATGCAGATATTTTTGACTAAAATCCAGTTTTGATCACATGGACGTGAAGCTCTTTGCCCTATTCTAGAACAAAAAGGTTTGCACAAGCCCAAAGAACACTGACAAATGTAAATATGTCCAATCTCAGGCTTATATGATGCATTTCAGAAAAGAGTTCAAGGGCTTGCAGATCAAGTTCATTCTGCACACATGCTACAGTCATTGAATTCGACAATGCTGAGCTTACTATGGCCATTTCATCAAAGAATTTGCATGCATAATCTACAATCCCATTTTTTTCATACATTGTAACAAGAGAACACCCCACAGAAACATCTGACTGAAATCCAGTTTTAGCAATTGCAAGATGGTTAGAGAACTCAGTCATTTTGCAACAAACTTGAAAAGGTTTGTAATTGGAGATGCTTAACTAAAAACTCTATTTGGTAAATAGTATTTAATCTTTTATTTTCTGGAAAATTCATATTATATTTGATTGATGAGAAATTACAAATACGTCAATAATCAAACATCATTGAGCCAAGATGTAACTATACCAACTACCCCTCCCTGCATAGGGAACAAGAGCCAACATATCCACCTCTAAAATATGCTTTCATTATATGTGATCATTGATTATTATATAGCCAACTTCCATTATTATAAAGTGTTGGTTGTTCAATTTTCTCTTGTTGCTTATTACTGATGGAAAACAATATGGTCATTCTCCATGCCTCTGCTTTATATGAAGTGCCTAACCAACCAATGATCTAGGTATCTCCCAATCAACCTTTCCACTTTGTCATGCCTTCTTGATCCTAGAATCTATCCCAGGAAAACGACATAGAAGACATGAAATACTTTTTGAAATTTTAGTCTTTCAACTGTCAGATGGCCTCCCCTGCCTTGCATCTTGTCAATCAAATTCTAAGATTGTATGTTAATGGTTGTATGTCAATCAAAACTTGTTTAAATGTTGCAAACATTGCTCCATTGCAATACTATGCCACTGTATAATCATCTTTTGCATCAAGGTTATTTATATTAACTAAGAATTTCGACTCCATTCATGTTGGATAAGGGAAACAACTTTTCCAACTGTTATTAAACCTATGATTGTATTGATCCCAACATAATCATGAAGTTATTTCAACTCAACCTTAAGAGTTGCACTATAGCCACGTCATTTTTCTGCAGATAAACTCCATTGACATTTTGAGTCTGCATTGTCAATGGATTGTCCTTGATTTATAAATGCTTGGGATACACCTCTCCTAGGAGCTCCCTGAACCTTGCTTTAATCATTGGCACCACCCTTGATAAAATAGGTCACATGTTCTTTCTGCAAAGAATATGCTCTCACCATCATCACTAGTTTTCTTTTAATGGGATAGTCCTTTTGTTTATGGAACAGAGCGATTGCAGTTTCTGAATAAAATGGGGGAACTTGGTCTTGAAGCTTTGTTATGCATCTCTCAACATCATATAAGAAACAAAGAAATAACTATTATAACCCCTTTCACTACACTAATTTGAGCTTATAAATATGCCTTTGAGGCATTTACTATAACCTTCTTGCCAACAATGAAGAGCATTGAAAAACATACTCCTAGTGTTGAGTTTTGGATAAAAATGAAGGTGTTTAGATGGTCGAAAAAACATTGGGGAGGTGGCTAGATGATGTGTTTAGGAATCAACTAATCGAACCAAATCATAATGGCAGATTGCTTGACATGATAACGTTCTATTCTATGTAATGTAAGGATGCATCACATGAAAAACAAATTAATTAATTAATAGTGATAATAATAATAAAAAATTAATGACAATAATGTCAATAAACTTATTGGGAGGAAGGGAGGGAGGTACTTCACAAAAGTCAACAAAAACCAGTCTCGATTCCCCTCACATCATTCGTTCATTTCTTAGGGCAGGTTCAAATAAAAAAACTCAATCCGACAGAGGCAGAGGAGAAAACCACCCAACAATCACCATCCGCACCACTAGTTGTTGTTTTGATTTACCGCGTTTAGCCCGAAGCAACACTGTGTATGATGGAGTATTTGAGAAGCCCCGCTTGATTGTGAGTTGAAGCATAATGACCAGATTTGGTAGTTGTGGAGTTGATTTCTTAGGCATGGATTTAGGGTTTATAGAGCCTGCTACTGGTTGTCCAAGTGGTGGTGGATTTATTTACAAAGTTTTGGCATAGCCATCAGCGTTAGCTACAACACTGGTGATTGGCGTTGAGTCATAGCCCCATCTGACATAGGTAGATCAGTGGAGATATTCAAGGGAAGTAAATTGAATCCATGTGCTGACAGTAAGACCAATAATTTGTACCAATGGTAGATTATACTGTGGACTCATAGTATTAATGAAAGAAAACCAATAACTTTGCATACAAACTATTATTTAAAACCCTCAAAGGTGATGTTGGAAAAATTAATTGAGTCATTTGGTTACTTCTCTAGAAGGACTAGTACATTTGGGTCAAATAAGTCCTCCATTAACATCGTCATCATTTTCGTCATCATCACCATTTTCGTCGTCATCATTGTCACTGTCATCTTCATTGTCATTGCAATCATATCTTCATAAACCTATGACCTCTAGGGAGTAAACTCATATTATTAATCGTTACGCCCTCAATATAATATATTAATTATATTATTATATAAAATATATAATATATAAAAAAATAAAACAAACCAAACATATATTATAATATATATATATATATATATTAATTATATATATTATAAACCAAAAAAAAATAGCCAACAAAACCTGATCACTATTGAAAACCCTTTCTGCCCAAATTTGAAATCCCTGACTAAACAAAACCCCACCCATGATCAATACTATGCCCAAATTTCAGAACCCACACTAAAAAAAACTCAGCCGACCCCGATCGACAACAAGTTGGGACTGAGAAGATCACCCCACAGGAGAAAGAAGGAGCCCACATCTCTTAACCATCTCGACACTATGAACAGGGCCACTTCAGCGAGGCTTTAGGCATTCTGGGTATCACAGGTAAATGTTTAGACTTCTCTATGTATATTTGTCTTTTGCAAGGATGTATTCAAAGAAATGCCCTACCAGAGGGTAAGGTGATCCATGCCCACATCAAGCATAGTGGATTTACGGGAGATGCACTTTTACAAAACACACTTCTCAACATGTATGCCAAGTGTTGTACTATGGTGGATGCTCGCAAAGTATTCAACCAAATGCTTGAACGAAATGTGTGCTCGTGGAAAGTCATGATTGTTTCTTGCACAAGGGATGGGCTTCTTGAGGAGGCATTGGCACTCTTTCACCAGATGTCAAGAACATGTCTGCAACCCAATTACTTCACATTTTCTACTATTCTTCTAGCATGCACCAATTCGACATCACTATGGAAGGGCATGGAGATTCATATGAAAATTATAAAATCTGGGTTTGAGTCTGATCTGGTTGTTGCAAATGCCCCTATAGACATGTATGCAAAATGTGGCAGCATAGAGAATGCGCATGAATTGTTTGAAAAAATGATTCAACGAGATCTGGTTTCCTAGACAATATTGATTGCAGCATGTGCACATAATGGGTTGCTTGATGTGGTGAAGTCTTCTTTTACGAATCTTGATAGTACTTTTGGGGTTTTTGAGAAGGAATCTCTGCAGAATATTATGGGGTTAGCCGCTAAAGTACTTGGTTCCTTTATTTTATTCAGTTTTATTTCTTAGGGGTTTAGATTGATCTCTAATCTAATTAAACAGATTTTGTTTTTTCTTCCATTGCTATTGGTCATACATATTACATATTTGGAATAATATCTCAAACTCAAGATTTTGAGTTTCTTTTTGGATGTATTTGCAGTTTCTATTACAAATCCATTATCAGATCAATTATGTTGTTCATGCTCGACATCGATACCATCCCTTGGCTATACTGGGTGTTGTTATTGACATTATTAAACACATAGATTATGTTCCCAACACTTGTTTGTAAGCGTGTGCCATATTTTATTTTTTCAGAAGATTTTAAAAAGTTTAAGATGCATTTATGTTGCTACAAAATGTTTGAACACATTTTTTTAAGAAACTGCAATATTGATAATAGCAACAAACTGATCGAATTAATTCTATAAATTGTCAAATTTATGAAATCTTGTGCTTCATATTTGTGTTGTCATGGATAAGGATGTTCTCATTTATAATGGTCATTGAAGTAACCATTATGAACAATTTGTATCATATTTTTACATATTTTTTTAATTTAATATATACTTTTACTATTTTAGATTTACATTTCCTGATATTTTGAAATAGTTGTAGATTTATATTTCAGTATACAAAAAGTTACATTCAAAAAATCTTTTTTTATAGCTCTCTATTATTCATTTATAGCTAAAAGACTAAAAATCTTTGTATAGCTCTCTAGTATTCATCTTCAGCTAAAAGATTAAAGTGATACTTTATAATCTTATTATGTATAAAATAAAAAGCTCATGGGCATCAAACAACTTTTATATACACTCTTCTTGAATCCAACAACCATCCCAAAAACACCGATTTATATTTCAGTAAACAAAAAGTTACATTCAAAAAATCTTTTGTATAGCTCTCTAGTATTTATCTTAAGTTAAAGGACTAAAAATATTTATATAGCTCTCTATTATTCATCTTCAACTAAAATATTAAAGTGATACTTTATAATCTTATTGCATATAAAATAAAATTCTCATAAGAATCAAACAACTTTTATATACACTCTTCTTCAATCCAACAACCATACCAAAAACACTGGACTTCGATAGTCTTTCTTCAAAAATAATATATATATATATATATAAAGGTACCCGTATGAGTCTATACAGGGAGAAAGGTATCTGTATGAGTCTATACAGAGAATTTGAACAAAACTAAAAATAGAGAAAAGCAATTGTACCATACAATATACAAGGATTTCAAANNCTAAAAATAGAGAAAAGCAATTGTACCATACAATATACAAGGATTTCAAAGAAACTGATAAAAATAACTCAGTTTCTTCTTCATTAATTTCCTATATACTTTTTGATAATTCTAATATTTTTTGGATTAATATACCTTTTGATAATTCCAATATTTTTTGGATTGTAAATCATAAGAAGATTTAAAAAAAACTGATTAAAAGAACCCAACTTCCTCTTCATTAGTTTTCCATATATTTTTTGATAGTTCTAATATTTTTGTATTGTAAATCTATTTCCATATTGATCATTCTGTAGATATGTATATATAATCATCGGGCAAAAAGATAGTAATGTGATTTGATAGAATAAATTTTTAAGATAAGCTTCTATATTCCCAAAAAACAAAAAAAAATACCCAAGTTATAACCAATTTTGAACCTCTTATCACTCCATATGTTTTGGATTGCTAAATCATTGCATATAACAAATTTAGTGATGCAAACAAGATTAAGCTTCTGCATATAACAACCTTTGTCAAGACAAACTTATTAAAATGCACAAATGCCTTGTTAGTATAGCTAACCAATGTGAGAGAGAGAGCCTTTATGATGGAAGAGAGAGCCTTTCTATTTCACTTCTAGAGATCTGAAGATGCACTTTGGTGGAAAAAAGACTGTTGTTTTTGGCATTTTCTTTTTGAAGAATATCTATTGGTGAGGACATCTTGATGGGTTGAAATAGTATTTGCAGTTGATGCCAATATCCTCTACAATCAAGAACAACATCAACATTTTCTACATAAACATTATCATCAACATCATTATTTCTACATCACCGAGTTTCTCAGCAAAATTTCTATCATTATCTTTGAAGAAACAATCTCGACAATTACAAAGAGTTTTTCCAGCAATTAAAAGTTTCCAACAACCATTCCAGCAAGAATCAGTTCAAGAAGTTACCAGCACTTGAGATCCTCAATCCTCAATCCACATCAGCAATTCAAAGCCATCAAAATCACAAGAATATAAGTATCTAGAGTCTTCAATATCCAAAATTCAAAAGGAAAGTTCAAAGGTTTGGTATGTTTTGTATTGTTATTCAAAAAATTAAATTAAATTAAATTAAAATAAATTCCTCTTTTAAAAAAAAAAATCATTTTAGTTCTATTTCCTACCATTCATTACTTTTTCGTTACTCCTACTATCCACTACCCATACCTTACTTTATTTCACTCCTACTCATAACATATCTCATTCTTACAATCCAAAAGACATTTTATTTTTTTAAATACAACCTCTCATATATTTCCTTACAAGATTTGCCTAATTCATGTAAAAAGAATATGCCAGTTCATTTTGCAACAAAGTATTGGTCATAACAGAGGAGGAATTGAGGGTTTGAAAAGAAGAGAACATGAACAATTCAAGCCACCATTCAAACCAGAACAGTAGGCACAATTTTAAGCACAATTGGGCATCTAGGCAGAGGGGAAAAAGAATTCAATTATCAAGGAACAAAGGTAAGCTCCAACTCAACCATTTTCCTTTAGATGTCCAAAAACGAATTGGTACTTGAGTATCTTTGAAATCACTATTTTGAAAACAAAGGTGTGCATTTTTGTGAAGTCATTTTCTGAAAATGAATTTATGAGTTTTTGAAGAAGAAAAGTTGTGAAGGGTTTTTTGCATTTTTTAAGTAGATTATTGTGAATTTATGAAGTGGAAGAGTTGTGAATTTCTAAAGGAAAGAAATTGGGCATTTTTTGAAGAAGAGGATTTTATTTTCAAATGAGAATTAAACATTTCAAAACATAAATTACTTAACTAAACCTTTGTTAAAGTTTTTCAAACACCAACAAGCTTCAAAAATTGAATTTTTCTTAGATGCTTGTAAGATTCAAACCCAAGGGGGTCATAGCTTTAATTGGAATTCATGCAAACTATGGTGAAATTTTAATAAAGACAGGGTGGTTCGAGTTCTTTGAAATTTTTTAAGTTCATAATGAAGAAGTCACTCGAGCATTTCCCTTGAGCTTTGATGGGGAATGCGCCCAAATTGGAAATATTACCCTCCATATCTTTGAACACTCATTGTCTAAAATAATAGGGCTTCCTCAAACAGGTGAAAAACGGTTTAAAAACAAACGAATGGAGGACAAATTTTGGACTCCGTACATGAAAAGAAATAGGTGCCAGTTGGATTAGAAAGTAGGGGTGCCAGAAATTGGTTGATGGATCCTTGGAAAGATTTAGCTTTCCTCCAAAAATTCATCACATGTGAAGGGAGATATAGTATTATTTTTTTGTACCACATTAGGTTGTTGATGCACTTAAAGGGAGAAAGGACTCTGAATTTTCCTCATTATCTACTTCATAGTCTCACCAAAATAGCAAAGGTACTTTAGTAGCAAAGCAAGAATATTGAAAGGTCCCTCTATGGTCATGGACTAATAAAATTGATTGTCAAAGATGAGTTGGAAAAACAAAGGATAACATTGGTTGAATTCTTGGAAAGAAATGGCTTTGAAAAAATAGATGATAATTCAAGGGACATTATTGAATATTCATCAAGAAACATTTCTCAAGCAACTGCAAAATTACCACAAATTTCACCTGAAATAACAAAAAGAAACAAGAAGAGTAGACATAAAGGCAAGGAAAAAGTGAATGAAGGAGTGGTTGAATCCAGAGTACCAACAAAGATGACCATATCAAATTCAAAAGAAATGAAATAAAATATAGAATGAAAGAGGAAAAGAGCACCAGAATTTACAAAAATTGTAAGAAAAGCAAGAACCAGATACCTCAGGAAACCATCTCGATAAATTGACCATAGCCAATAGAAGCAGTACGAATACATTGAATGTTTGGAAAGAGAGACCGTTTCGGTCAAAAATATATCCTCAAAAGTTGACAGTCAAGCAACGAAGAAAGAATCATTTGATAAACTAATTGGATAGTTGTTAAAGGCCATATTAAAAAAGAAAATACATAGAATTCCATTTTATAGACCCATTTATATCCAACAATATTCTTCCCTAATGGAAGAGATACCAACTCCCATATCACATTTTTCATCAAGGACATATATTCTTATGTTATAACCTTCTCACATGCTTTCCATGAGTTTATTCATAGTTATAAGGATCATAAATCGTCACGTGTATCAACAAACTGAAAAATTTTATTTTTTCTTATGACCATGAGTCTTTTAGAGTGTTCAAGACATCATTGACATTAGATCTTGTTTCCTCAATGATTTTTGTAGCCCACTTAGGATAACAAGTTTCTCCAACAAAAAGTAAGCCTTACAGGTTGACATTTAGTCTGTTGACTATATGAAGCCTTACAGTTTGACATTTTTCTAGCTCTAACATTTTTATTCATTCAGGGATCGGAAAGATCTTATCGGGGAGGCTTCATGCAGGATATGCTAGGAGATTTTTAGCACCTCAATAAATGGTCAATGAAGTTTTTTGTGTTTTCCTAAGGTTATTTTTATGTAGTATTATTTTTCACAAGTGACTTTTCTACTTTTGAGCCCTTACTAAACATAATATGTTCTCTTGGATTAATTGGAATTGACAGTATTGAGCGAGCCCATTGATGTGTAAGCTTTCTAAACCATATATTTTAGTGTTTGGGTTTTGGCACATGCCTTTTTTTAGTAGTGTAGTTAGATCAGCTGAATAGTTGATATTTATAGAGGTTTGAATTATTGAACAAAGGTCGTCCTTATTGAATTAGAAGAGAGGGATTTAATATGAAATGGAGTAATAAATAGCTCTATGGATGACTTAGCCATTTGTATTTCTGAAAATGTTTGTAGGTATTCCGAATGGATTGATGAATGCGAGTGTGTAAATAATTCTGGCTAAATGGACGCATCTGCAGACTTAGATAACATATCGCGTATATCTTGAACATAGTAATTCGATATATGGATGTTTCTTTTTCCGATATTCTATCTGAAATTTGTGAGAGCATCTGTAGTTTGGATGTGCACCTTCCTCATAATGTGCAATAAAGGAAGCCATTTGAACAAATTCACAATATTCTTCTTTGGTCTGTCATGTTCTTGGATCATGTTTGAAAAATGACTGATGTTCAGTCACTTAATATATCTACTACACAGATTAACTCTATATATGATAGTTAACATTGGTTGTTATTTGAAACTATATGGATTAGTTGTGTATATAACAGTAACATTGGTTGTTATTTTAAACTAAACTTGGAATATATATGTGTTGTATATCTGTAGGCCAAATCTACTATAGTTGTTGAAGTATTTAAATTTGTCTTTTTTTGCCCCTTGTTCTGACCAAGTATTGGGATATTGAATTTTACATGGTTTATCATTTTCAAATGTCTTGGCATGAGAGATTATGAGCTCTATATCTGGAGTCCAAATCTGTTATGGTTGTTTTGAATTTCTACAATTTGAATTCTATGAATTTTCTCTTCTACTCAATGTATATATATAGAACACTGGCATGATATGTGTGAAGTTGTTGTGCTAGCCAAAGGATACAAAGAAATACTTGCAATGACTTCAAGTTGTATTACCGATGATATAATTTTTTGCTAAATGTCAAACAAATTGTCAGAGGTTTCAGTGAAGGCTCTAGAATTTCTGTTGCTCAACTGTCTCATTGGTATATAGGATCTTGTATTGGATGACACTTGTTTCAATGTACACAAAAAAGTACAGTATTATTTTGATCCTATCTAAAAACAAGGACTTACTCTCTAGTATATTTTTGCAGTCTTATTACAAATGATTGCACTTGAGCTTTTGGACATTAGCTCAACAATTTCGAGTTCGTGTGATAACACACCTGAGACATATCCTATTGATATTAAACCTGATTAGACAAGACCCACTTTACCATTGGAAGTTAGTCCTCCTCCTCATCCAACCTTGCCTAAGACCAATGATATAGATTTAAATATTGATAAGGCTAGTATCTTAGCAAAGGTTAATGTATATGTCCCTCTCATTATTGATATTGTATTTTTTTTTTTAAATACCTACAACACAATCGCTATAGCGACATCTTGGAGTGTCACTCCCATAGAAACCACATCGGAGATGATACCTCTTAACGTTTCTCTTTCCACATTCTAGGCGTCTCTCTTGCAACCTTCAAGACCTCGGTCTTGACATGTTCAATATGTCTCTCTTGATGTAACACCCAGAATTGAAAAGAGACTAAATATCTACTAATTTACTTAATTTCTGTACCAATTTACTTAATTTCAG
>CBVK0100848253.1:0-23999 GCA_900067695.1 Picea abies | reverse complement strand
TGATGTTTGGTTCTTAACACTTTGGGATTGTAACTGCTTCTTCTAGAATATGAATAAATTCTAGTAAACCCTCTTGGTTTCCCTGAATCAATTATAACAAATGATGAAATACTACATTTAGTAGGAGCATAGTGATTGGGAAGGAAGGTTTAATATTCTAACCCTCTACCCCTTCGACTTGTCCAAAAATAGCCTTTCATGATCATCTTAAGGGCCACATCTAATGTGAGAGTTGAAATTATGTAACCAAACAATGAACTAGATTGAAGGACAAGCTTGAAATATGGGCTCATATATGAGGGCCTTTCATCACCAACATGGTTATTGAGAGACTTATTATCCTCAACTTCTTGAGTATTGATTTATTAGCTTCATCCCATCCATGTAAATCCAACTTTATATCCTTGTATATAGCATCTAGCCTATGCTTTTCTTAATTTGTCCTTAAAGATACAACAACACCCTTTCTTAGACATCAAGATTATATTTTTCCTTTTCTAATTCAAGCATAAATGTTCCTAGACTACACACAATCGTATAGTCTTGTAGTTGTACTAAGTTAAGGGCATGAAATCACATAATTACACATGGATACTACCACACCATGACTCCCTTCTCTATCATTTAGTGGAATTTTTTTTGGGGTTCATGGTGATTTGTAGGCCTTTTATATAGTCCTCACTCTCTAAAATACATTCTCTTTCCAAATTCACTAATCCTTCTTCCTTTGATTCAATAACATGATTTTATAGCTAGTCTACAATTGAGATTATTAATCTAGGAATATGGGAAAAATAATTTTTTCAAATGATTGGGGAGATGATATAAGTAAAAGATCATGCTTATAATATTTCATGCCTTGCTTACTAAGAGGATCTCAAAATCACCTCTATAATTAATCTCTTGAATCTTAGATGTTAAGATACATCAACCCCTTTAATAACTACCATACCTTCCACTCTATTATTTTTTCTCTATTTTAAGAAGTAGAAATAGAAAGTGTTGATGACCTTTGCATGGTATCTCGATACACCAATTGCACCTGCTAGACCTAGGTTACTTATGAACACCCTCTGAAAGGGAAATTCCATCTAGATGTTCTAGTGGTCTCGTGATCTGGATTGGATCATCATATAAGTTTTCATCTATCTTGGTATTTTCTAGGTGGAAAAATTAGAGGAATTGGCTTGCATAGCCATTTTAGTGGTATGTCCCAGTTTGGAACCTTTAAGATCCATTTTGAGGCATTAAACAACATTTTTGGGGGTTATAGTGTCTAAAACTTGGGAACTCACCCTTCAAAGTATTCTACATTGTGAGACCTTTCCAAAAGTGTGTCAAATGCCTCAATCAAAGATCGTATGCAAAATTTATGCCTCCCACAAGTTGACCTACCTTGTTGACCACCATGGTACAAGTGGATGCCATGTCAACTCCCATTACTAACAAATATAGGGCTAGCCACATGTGGACTTTCATGAATATTCTAGAAGGTCCAAACCTGATCACTAATTGAGGGTTGAGGAATTCAAAACCCTAACCTTAGATGGTTATTGATCTATGTTAAATATCTAGCCGCTAGGAGGAGAAATGGGTTCCATTCTTTTTTATTGTACTTGTTCCATAGTTGAACAGAGAATCTAAGGAATGGTATTTTGAGAGTATAATAGAGGAGGTAGGAGATTCTGTAGCAACCATTCAGGCCATAATGTCAAAAGTAAATCCATAGTGAGTGCCTCTTTCTTTGTACTTTCTTTCCATAACTAAAGAGAAGAGAGTAGAGCATATGCCTCACCTTCTAGATGGGTTTTCTCTCATATTGGGTTTCCCAGGATACATCTTGTGTTCAATTGTGTGGATGGTGTGTATGTTTTTTTCCCATTTATTTCATTTTCGTCATTCAGTTACTTCATCAATTGAAGAAAGGCTAGTAATTAACTAATCTGGGATCTAAGGGAACATACTGCAAAAATATAAGATTTCATAATAGTTTAAGATATGTTGTGACGAACCATTCCAATATAATATCCATGGAAGTTTATAGATCATATTGATATCATAACAATTTTCTTTGGGACATCTGTGGAACGTTGCAGGATCTAGGAAGTGGCTTTAGAAAAAAGTCACAAAAACCTGGCATTGGTTCATGAGTTTGTTCACAAAAACCCTTGAGATCTAGCAGAATAGAGATTTTTTAGGCTAGAATATCAAGTCACCGACATATCTCACAATATGTCCCTCCTCATGGAAACTCTAGTAAGCAATATTGGACCACTTGGGGAGGTTGGAGGCAATAACTCAAGGATCTGATGAGAGGAGAATTGGGATATAATGAAGAACCATAAAAGGAGTCGAGGAAATATCCAAAGAAAGAGAAGCCAAGTTCCAATGCCATTACCCCTTCATAGTATTTATTTAAAATGGAAGAAAAAGTGGATATCAAGCCATACCAAGGTGATATCAATGCATTAAAGTTGAATCATTGGTTGCAACAATTAAAGGTATATTTTATTGTTCACAATATAGATGAGGAGTAGAAGACTTCATTTTCCTTACTACAGTTAGAGTATCATGCATTAAACTAGTGGAAAATCCACATGGAGACACTTAGGATAGAGGATGATCTGCTAGTAACTAAGTGGGAGGATTTAAAAATCCTCATTAAGTCCCAATTCTAACTTATAGGGTATGTAGAGGAGTAATGGATCTGTAGGAAATACATTAAGCAAAGCAAAGGGAAGGGTGTGTAGGTGTATGCCACCTAATTCAGAAAGATGGTTATCATGTTGGGTATCTCTCCTAAGAACCTAGATATACTCCTTGAATATTTGGGGGGTATATATAATCATTTGCGAAAGAAAGTGAGGGTATTCAAGCCCAAGACAATTGATGAGGCCTGTGTGAAAATACAATATCTAGAAAATGCATACCAAAATAAAGGACAACCAAGTGGTTCCAAGAAAAAAGATCACTAAGATGCTTCCAAAGAGGGGAAGAAAAAGTGGAAAGGGAAAGACAAGAATATGACAACCACTTCACATCAACACAAGGATCCAAGTAACCACAGTAACCATTGAAATATTGATGGTCACACTGAAGAAAAGTGTTTGAAACTACATATAAAGTTGAACCCTAGGAAGAACAAGAAGGATTCCAAGAAAAAGAACCTTCTAGCCACAGATTCAAGCAATCGGGTAGAAACCATCTTGGATGTGGATGAGAATATTTCCTACACTTCAGTGAAAAAGGAGGTGAATCTGAGTAGACTCCATCACAAGGAAGAGACAGAGATGAAAAAACTCTTCCATATCAAGATTCATGTCAAGAAAACCAAGGTAGATGCTCTATTCAATTCTGGTTCACAGGCCAATCTCATAGAAACTAATCTAGTCGGCAATCTTGGGTTGGTGGTTGTAGTGTATCTAGGGAGATAATATGGGGTACCTAAGGAGGTAACCAAGGGGAATAATAGTAGATATGCATTTTTATGAATGGAAACCACTTTTAATAAATAATGCCTAGTGTGAACACAATACATGTAAGAGGGGTTACTGGAAGGTTCCTCCTCTAGAATGTTCTTAGGTGGTAGGTAGTATTATAAAAGGGGGTTAAAACAATGTAATGAGAACTTTGATGATTATTTTATTTGGAGCGTATCTAATTAGGAGGTTTCCCCCTCGAAGAGGAAAGTGATTAGGAGTGGATCCCTTCCTTAAAAGGATCGATTGTATGGTGTTTCCCTACCTTAAGGGTTTTCATAATAAATAAGGATATTTTATATATTGTCTTTTGTATCTAGTTTTTTGAATGTATTTGCAAATATTTGGTATTTAACACGTGGAATCATAGCACTTTCTTTGGCCATGATAAAGGGACAACTCGTTTTTTAAAATTTTGCAGGGTTTCAATAGACAAAGAAAAAGAGGGCCACAAACTTAGGTAAATTCCTCTATCTTTCTAAGAAGAATTTGATGAAACTAGTTGTATATATGAGTTTCTCTCTGAAAAACAACTAATTTAAATAAAAACAATTGTTCGAATTGGAGTTCGGGAGGCCAAGATATCATTGATTTAAAATCAACATTTTTTCGAGATTTGTCCATGGATGACCACATGATTTTTCCAATTTCTATAGCCATTGGTGTCAAATTCGCCCAAAAAAAATGTACGTCTAATTTTCTCTCACAAAATAACCAAATTTTGAAAAACAAATCATCGGAATCGAAGCTCTGGAAGTGAAGATATCATTGATTTAAAACCAACAGTTTTTCAGGGTTTTTTTGTGATGACCGCGAGAGTGTAGAGATCGTAAATTTTGACAGGGTGCTCATATTGGTGCCAAATCAGTATCATTGGATATAATATTTTCAAACATTTCTTTTGGGTATATTATATAGGTTGATTCCGATGGATATTCCATGCATTGAAAAAAATTATCTCTAATCCTCCAAGGTATTATGCACATAAATGACGATCTGCAAGACATCATGGACAATTGTCAAAATATTCAAGGGACCTTAGCTAAAATACATGAGAGACGTCCTGTAGAGGAAATCAAGGAAGAATATAATAAAGACGAATATGCATGGTATGATTTTGAGGCTACTTGTGAAGATTGGTATATGGATAGTTGTCATTTCTAGGATGATAACCACTTTCATCTTCTATTTGATGACTCTACTCCACCTTATGTAGAGCACATCTCGGAGAGAAGTCAAGATACTTCTATGCATTCTCTTCTTCAATTTTCTTATTCTCCAGTACTAATGGATGATTTTTTGGCTGAATCTCCATATTTGGATCCACATTACGAATGTCGATATTTGGAGCATCATTTTTAGTTGGCTATTGAGTTCCAATAAATTTAGCATGGAGCTCATATGAGCAATTGGACATGGGACCAATATTTACAGTGGATTTTGTACTACTTCAACATGGTGGTTATCACTTCTACATGGGACCATGGGTCTCCAGCCTACTTCAGCATTATAGTCGACACTTATCCATGGGACCCTTGTTCTCAAGCATACTTCAACATTATGGTCCACACTTATTCATGGGACCCTGATATATGGTTTTAATTCCTCATAACAAGTGTTGAGGGCAAAGCTTTCTGAACAGGGATGGAATGTAGTGTAGTTAGAGGGATAATATAGGGTACCTATGGACATACCTAGGGGAAATAATAGTGTATATTTATTTTTATGTATGGAGGCCACTTTTAATAGATAAGGCCTAGTGTGAGCACAATAAATGTAAGAGGGCTCACTAGGAGTTTCCACCTACTAGAAGGTTTCTCATATAGAATGTTCTTAGGTGGTAGGTAGTATTATAAAAGGGGTTCAAACAATGTAATGGGAATGTTGATGAGTATTTTATTTGGATTGTATCTCATTAAGAGGTTTCCACCTTGAAGAGGTAAGTAATCAGGAGTAGATACCTTCCTTAAAAGGATCGATTGTATGGTGTTTCCCTACCATAATAAATAAGGATATTTTCTATATTATTCTTTGTATCTAGTGTTGTGAATGTATTTGTAAATCTTTGGTATTTAACATTGGTTCATTCCTAGTCCATATCCGTTGGGGTGGGTAAACAAGGATGCAAATATCAAGGTCATGAAATAGTGTAAGTTCAAATTTGTTGTAAGTGTATATTTTATTCAAATAAAGTGGAGTTAGATGTAGTACCCATTGATGTTTGTGGTGTAGTGTTTGGAATCCCCTACATGTACATGAGGGATGTCATATTCATGGGAAGTATTTCATCATCAATGTGAATAAAGGTAAATTGAATATGTCAATGGTAAGTGCCAACCAAGACAAAAATTTGATTAGTTCAAGTAAGAAGTATGTTTTTATTTTCTTACAAGATAATCAGTCAAGTCATGAATCTGTAAGAGTAAAGGCATCCCTGGAGGGATGTACTAAAAATCGAAAAAAAAAATTGAGGAGTTGTTGCAGGAATACAAAGGAGTTTTTCAGGATCCTAAAGGATTTCCATCTAAGAGGGAAGTGGAGCATGAGATACAGTTGTTTCCTAACACCCCATTACCAAATATTGGATTGTATAGATAGTACATTCTAGAAGTAGAAAAAGTGAAGAAATAGTTGCAGCAGTTGCTAGAGCAGGGAGTAATTCGACCAAGAACCTCACCTTATGGGTCACCTATCATCATTGTATCCAAGAAGGATGGGACTTGGTGGATTTTTATTGACTACAAAGCTTTTAACAAGATTATACTTAAGAATAAGTACCCTCTGCCTAGGATCAATAATTTGTTAGACTAGTTGCAACATGCCAAGTACTTTACCAATTTGGATCTCAAATCGAGATACTACCACATACATGTTAAAGAAGAAGACACATGGAATATTTAGTTCAAGACAAGGAAAGGTTTGTATGAATGGTTGGTCATGTCATTTGGTTTATGCAATACACTAGCTACATTTATGAGATTGATGAATGATGTTTTGCACCAATATTTAGATTCATTTGTTATAGTATATTTGGATGATATATCAGTTTATAGCTCTGCCTAGGAGGATAACATCACACATATCATGTAGGTGTTAGAGACTCTCAAAAAGAAACAACTACTAGATAATATCAAGAAATGTGAGTTTTCTCAGGAATCATTAGTGTATTTGGGGTATCTGATCGGTGGAGGGGATCTCAAGATGGATCTCGAAAATATGGAGGCAATCATAATGGCTATTTCCCACTAATTTCACTAAAGTTAGGAGCTTTGTTGGGGAAACAAAGTACCCGTAGAAATTCATAGCATCCTTTTCAATGGTATTTGCACCACCCCACACCATAAAAGCGAGCGATAAGAGTTTCCAATGGGGAAAGAATCAACAAAAATATTTTGATGAGTTAAAACGAAATATTATTCAAGCACCAGTTCTCGCATTACTTAACTTGTATAATCCCTTCTAAGTGGAGACATATGCAATTGGGTATGTTATGGGAGTAGTTTTGATGCAAGGAGGTAAGTCAATATGTTATTATTTTGAAATGTTTCATGGGGGAGTCCTAAACTACCCTACCTATGATAAGGAACTCTATGCCCTAGTTCAAACTTTTAAGAAGTGGAAGAACTATTTGATGGGAAAGGAAACCATTATCCACACAAATCACTAGTCACTACAGTATTTGCAGGTCGAGAGTAAGCTTCAAAAAACCAACCATTACAAGTGGATGGGTGATCAAGATTTATGAGCAAAATGAAATGAAACATAGATTTATAACATTAACATAGATATACAAAGAACAATAAAAGAGATACAATGGAACTTAACTTCTATTCAATAAAGAAATCTGTTGAAACTGTAAAATCCAGAATGAACACAATCTTTCTCGAATGGTGGTAGCTAATCTTTGAGAAGATATTTGGCGGTTACATGCATTCGTCTGAGCACATTACAATGAGAATGATGGCTCCAGGCCTTTTTAGCATCTAGAAGTAAACAAAAAACCCTAGATATCAAAAAACCTAACCCTGGGAGATGAAGCGCCAAAAGTCATGTGGGCCCCGATGGGGTAAGTTGGTACATCGATTTCCTGAGGTCGTAACTTTTTCATGTGATCTTTGTTTTAAGCACACAATATCCTCTTGGAAAGTTCCATAAGAGGAATACACATTGTGTTGTCACACTCTGACTTGGTGTATAGTGTGACTGTGGCGGGCCCAAAAAACGTTGTTTAGGGCCTCAAAACGGCCCTGAAAGTTTATGACCCGAAAAGATAGAAAAAACTACCAAGATGAAAACTGTAACTTCCAAGATGAAAGCTATATGTGAGCCAGCTGGAAGAGGTAGGTGGCCACCAATATCCACCTAGATCAATGGGGGTTTTGTAGAAATTTCATCTAGTCATAAAGTATAATAAGGGAAGCACTAATAAGTTGGCAGACATGCTTTCAAGGCCACCCACATCCAATATTACAGTATTGGGAACTCTTGTGGACATGGAGCCTTTTATCCATGATGCATGAAAAGAGGCATACACAAAAGATGAGGACTTCAAACAGGTGTTTCAACAACTATAGGGGAAAATTCATGCAGAAGAAGGTGATGGAAAGGCTAACTATCATCTCCAAACTCTACAAGATATATAATCTCTTTGTTCCTAAAGGTGAAATATTGTATCTTATCAATGAGGCTCAAACCTCCAAGGTTATGGGAAATTTTTGTGTTGGGAAGACAATTACTAACTTACAAAGGTATGTGTATTGGCCCATAGTGCAAGATGTAGCACAATATATTAGAGGAGGCATACTTTGTTGTACCAACAAGCCCATTAATAGAAATCAAGGTCTATACCATCCTTACATGTACCCACTCAACCATGGGAAATCATTTCCATGGATGTTTTGGGAGATTTACCAACAACTAGGAAGGGACATGACTATGTTTTTGTGGTAGTTGACAGGTTCGGCAAGATGTGAATTCTTATGCCTTGTAAAATACCATTAGAGGACAAGAAGTAGAAAATATGTTCTTTGAATAGGTCTTGGTGCACTTTGGGATACCAAGGAGCATCACCTCAGATAAGGATACTATATTTCTCAATTCCTTTTGGAATAAACTTTGGGAGAAGATGGACACTAAGTTGAAGATATCTACAACATTCCATCCATAGATAGATGGGAAGACATAAGTAGTCAATAGGACTTTGATGCAGCTTTTGAGGGGTTACAATCAGAAGTATCTTAAGACCTGGGATGAAAATATGATCTATATTCAACACTCTTATAATAGAGCAGTCCATACTTCTACTGGTAAGCCCCCTTTTGAAACTTGTTTTGGGTATTTTTCACCTTCACCTTAGATGTTGTTTATGGAAAACAAGGAGGAGTGAGGGAAGACATCATAGGAGAAGCATTGAGAGAAAAGAAATTCGTTGAAAATATTATATAGATCTAATTTCAAGTATAAGATATGTTGAAGAAGTCATAAGAAAAGTACAAGGACAGACATGATCAACACAGAACTAAGAAGTCATTTAAAGTGGGAGACAAAGTTTGGTTACAACTGAACAAGGAAAGTATACATGGTCCTAGTAAGAAGAGCAAGTCTCTGTGGTATGGTCCTTTTGAGTTATTAGAGAAGGCGAGAGATAAATCGTACAGATTAAGTCTACCCACATAAACACACATTTACTCAGTAGTGAATGTGGAGAATTTGAAACTCTATATGCCTTCCATGTTGGATCAAGAGGAGGAGCAGGTCCTACCTACCATAGAGGAATTAGCATCAAATGCTCAGGTGGAGTTGGAAAAGAACATGGTTTTTCAAAAGAGTTCCAAAACTACAAGACAGGGGTAGCCTGACCTTTGGTAGATTAGGTTGAAAGGATGAATTCTAGGCAAGGAAAAATGGTACTCCATGGAGAAGGTAGAGGAAGATTTTCCTCATCTCATTCAGTAAATATTTTAGGAACCAAAATCCTCTCTAAATGGGGAGATATGATCCATATTAGATCATCATATATTTTTCCATCTATTTTGGTACTTTATGGGTGGAAAAAATTGGAGGAATCAACTTGTAGGGCCATTTTAGTGGTAGGTTCCAGTTTCGAAAATTGAGGTTCAAAACTTTCTAGAGACATTTTGAGGCATTAAACATAATTTTTAGGGGTTACAATGTTAAAAACTTGTGCAAACACCCTTGATGATGTTCTACACTCTGAGACATTTCCATTGGTTCATCAAACACCTCAATCAAAGCTTATATGCAAAAGTTATGACTCCTTCAAGTTCACCTACCTTTTTGACCACCATGGTACGAGTGGATGCCATGTCATCCCCCATTACTCACACATATGGGGCTAGCCACATGTCGAATTTCAAAAAGATTATAGAAGTTCCAAACCTAATCACTAATTGAGGATTAAGGCAGTCAAAACCTAAATCCTAGATGACTGTCAAGCTATGTTAAATACCAGGCCACTGGGAGGAGAAAGGGGTTCCATTCCTTTGTATTTTCTTTGTTCCATAGTTGATCAGAGCATCCAAGGAGTGGCATTTTGAGAGAAAAAGATAGGAGGTAGGAGATTCTATAGCGGTCATTCAGGCCACAATTTCAAAGCCATCCATGGTGAGTGTCTCTTTCTTTGTACCTGCTTTCCATAACTGAAGAAAAGAGAGCATAGCATAGGCCTCACCTTCTAGATGTGTTTTCTCTTGTATTGGATTTCCCAGGATACATTTTGTGTTCAATTGTGGGGATGGTTTGTATTGTTTTGCTCATTTCTTTCATTTTCATAATTCAGTTATTTCATAAATTCAAGAAATGTTGGTAATTAACTTATGGGATCCAAGGAAACATATCGCAAAAATCTAATATTTCAAAATAGTTTAAGATTTGGTGTGACATACTATTCTAATGGAATATCCATGACTGTTTACATATCATTTCTTGTTGGGATATTGCTTGAAAAAATAGTTATTAGTTGAAGGTTGAGCATATTTCAAGTTGAGTTTTTTTTTTTTAAGAAGAAGAAGGCTCTTGTTAGAGTAAATTTAGGGTTTCAAATGGGCTTCCTGATAAAAAAAAGTAAAAACATATTCTGGTCACACTAATCATATGCTATGTCACACTAAGTTAGAGGTGTTATCTAGTGAAAGTTTATCTACATTATCTCATTAATGATAGTTACTAGGTAAGTTTGGTTAGTTTAAAGTTATAAGATGAGGATTAAAAATAATAATAAAAGTTTAATATGTTTCTATTCATATATATTATATATAAGTTGGTTATATAATATTATTATACTCTTTGTTATATTTAAATTAGTTATATAATAGTATTATATTCATGATTATATTATACTCATTATTATTATATTATATTTGTTAGTTATATGATATATAAACTAGTTATATAACATATAATTATTAGTAGTTGTTAGGATTTTAATGAATGTGAGATTTATTTTTTTAAGGACTCGAAGTAGTGATAATATAAAATACTTTGTATTTAGTATTTCAAAAACATTTATCGTACCTCTAAATGATACTACCAAGATATTAACCAAGGTAAGGTTTATATGTAATTAAATATTATTAAATAAAAATATGATACATAATTATCTTTGACTTCTATAGATCCAACTCAACGATTAATCCTGAGGAGAATCAACCTATCAAGTGACTAGACGACAAACCCAAACCTTCCCTACCCCCAACTTGTTATCATCCATCTTGTCTCCAGTACCAGGTATGCCCTAGCCAATTTCTCTCTCTTAGGGTTAGGGTTTTTAATTTTTGTTTTAAGAGTGAACTATCACTCTATTGATTTTCATTTCAAAACCTGCTCGGCCATCAATTTCGATTCAAGTTCTTGTGACCTCTTCAATGTGGTGCTTCTTCCTGTTCCCAAATCTCCTGGAAAAATTAACCATACCTTTGATCTCCTCCCTAATTCTAGGTAGGCCAAGGACCTCAACCCTACTAGTCTTTGGTTGTGCCTCACCATCCCGAATGTAAATTCCGACTACTCCCATGGCCAAAGCCTTAACCTGATTTTAAGTCGATTCAGGTTGAACCATGGACTCCTTCCCTTCCCTGACGTACCTTGATGCATTTTTTATCTCTTTGAAGGGAGGTTACATGAGCTCCATTTCCATCCTATCCCAAGTCCCCACTACACCTTGATCCAAACCCGCACTAGTCTCCTCGATCCTTTGTTTCCCAAAACCTAAGATTAAATGTTGAAACCATCTTGGGACTTAGTCTTTAAAAAACAATCTTTACACTGTAACACTTCACAATTTAATCACCACTAGAAACTAGGGAAGTTAACAAGACTAGCATCGGTCTCTTCGTATATCTTTAAACGAATGCTCTTGGTGTGTACTGAAAGATTTTAAAACTAACTTCTTCAGTTTCTTAGAAAAATCGATGTCAACTGAACGACTTAACACTAATGGCTTCGGTATAACCGGAGTTTGTCTTACCTCCTCCTCTAGTCCATTTAGGGACCTTGGCTCAAACTCCTTCGGTGTACAATGGAGGAGTTAGCATTAACTTTGTCGGTTTTTTTCAGGAGACTTAACATAAAATCCCCCATTTTACACCGAAGGAGTGAACTCAAATACCTCTAGTGTAAACCTAGGAATTTATACCAATTGCTCTGGTATATTCAATGGATTTTACACAAACTCATCTGGTATGTTTGAATACTTTCCCACGAACTCACTAGGTATACACCGGAACCTTTTTACAAACTGGTCCAATATTCAATTTTTAGTCTAAATTCCAAGCTGACCTTAACCAAATTGTTTGGACTTTGTTACTAATCTCTCATTAATGATCAAATTTCCATGATTCCCGCTATAACACTCTCGTATTCCAATGATGATATCCCACCTCACATTAACTCAAGTGAATCCTCAGGTACTTCATTTTCGGTCACTTCAATAAGATTATTTTTATGCACATATATGACCATTTTTATTATATCGCTTAACTTGGTCTGTGCTTGGAAGATTCAAATATGTCTCTGATGAAGAAGGTGATCAACAAAGCACCTGTCACGGAAGCTTCCTAAAGCGGCCACCAACATGAAGATGATCCTGACATCGTAGGATCAATGTATGATGACACAATCGGATTCCTAGAAAAGGGAGAAGATGTACTTAAATGGGGCAACGTCTAGTCAATGTTCAAGAAACAAAACTTCGTTATCGATGTGGAAGATCAAGACGAGCTTAATATTTCCAAGAAAATCAGAAAATATGGAATTCATAGAGTATTTTCCCACTTTGAAGTGTTTCCCTATGCTGATGTCGTTTCTTGGATCCTCAAACACGTAGACCTGTGAAACAGATATATATGCAATGCTCGTGGAGACCTTATAACTTCTTTCTAACCCACTGATCTAGATAACTATTATCATCTGGAGAAAGGAACTTGGAAGCTGGACAACAAACTTTTAGGGGGATTCAAACATACAACTAAAGACATGTGTTGTATATGGTACAAGTCAGATAAACAATTTAAGGTTATACCAATGGGTGGCTACCCTACTAATAACAAATCTATATCAGTATATGGTGGCCATGTTATGAAGGTTATATGGAGAGCCAGATGCCTCTAAATTCTCTCTATCATATATGCCCCTTATTCACTAGTATGCAGATGAGGGATCTTCTTTCAGCTGGGCTGACATTCTGTCATCCAACTTAGAAGAGGTCATTACGTTAGTTGTGGAAACACATCCCGAGACCTTCCCAAACTTTCATATGTCCTCATACCTCATGGATATAATGTGAATTGGGCACCAATACCTGAATATGGGCTGGGCATGGAAACCATCAGACCCAACCATACACATATATTGTAAGGTACCGTGGGAGCACAAATACATAAATAATATCATAAGATCTGTGAGAACTTCATGTCTCCATTGTACAAGTTCATTTTCTGCTTGCAGTCATGTGTGTGAATGACAAAACATTATTCATAATTAGAAGGATAGGGGATTGGTACTTGATGGAGTATGGCACATATATTACGATATACAGGGCCATGAAGGCACCACATCTACTACCTCGATTTGTCCCAAAAAAAATAGTTCTCTAGGAGGTGGCCTATCAGATGATAATTAACCGAGTCAAAGGAATAATCTATAGAGATAAGAAATTTATGTGGCCCTTTCTCCCATTATGGATTGGCGTTTACTCATTCAGCAACACCAAGCATGCCCAAGAAGAAGTGGATACACTACACTCGTACCACTTCAGGGAAGAGAGGTTCAGGAGGCACGACCCAAAGAAAATAGTCAAGGAATACTTCAATCAGTTTAGTGTGCCCTGGGAATATACTTCAAAATTTTGGGAGGAAGAGGTCCATTGCAGAGCTAGGACCTATGACGAAGAAATTACAAAAAGAAAAGGAAAACCTATAGAAAGGATTGTCAATGAAGAGAAGGCAGGAGAATAATTCAAGAATAAATCTGCAGAAGAGGCAACAATGTGTACATCTACTGCAACTACATCAGTGCAATCAGGATCAGTCTAAGAAGAAGAACCAATAATGGATAAAAAGAGGTGGAAGAAAGAAAAGAACTGTAAGAAAAAAGAAGATGCAGCAGAAAAGAAAAGGAAAACTGGTGAAGCTAAAGCTAAGGCTAAGGTCGATGCAACATCATCCAAAGCAAAGGCCGAACATAAAGCAACAGTGGAAAGAGCCATAGTAGAAGCAAAAACACGGAAGGAGGCGACATAGGCCATAGAAAGGGAAGTTGATGAACAATAGATGAAAGACACATAAGCAAGGAAAGATGATGCTTCACCAATGGACATTGATATCACAAAGATATTGAAGGTGGGTGCTAGCGGATATACACAATTCAGTGGGCTAGGTCTGGGAATTGGTACTCCATTAGACCAAGTGAAGTACCCAACTTAAATAAGTTCACATATGATAAGGCCTCATGCAATATCATGCAAGAAAAAATAAGGAAAGTGTCGGTCACAGGGAGTAATCCGATATCAGTACTCACGAAAACCCCAGTGATGGAAAATGTCAACAAAGACACAGTTGCTATAGCATTTGTTGGCACATCTTTCATGACAATGTCAGGAACCTACATTGCTAAAATCTAGAAAAGGATGCTCGGATCAAGGAGCTAGAGAAACAACTTAGATAGTTAAAGGTTGATGAAGGTAGCCTGTAAAGTTTAAAGGCTAGCGTAGAGAAAGTCAAGGAATAATTAGAAGAGACCATCATAGATATGTATGCCCACCTGCACATGTTATAGGAGATAGTGTCCAGTGGCCACCATCATGGAACAACATGGCCAAGTTCAAGCCAAAACACCCATTTCAACAATGTCCGAGAAAGCATAGATGATCTTGACAAGTGGATCACCGAAAATCCAGATGCACCATTCAAAATTCCACGTCCCTTAAGCGCAAAAAGAAAATTTGATCTCATCGTGCTTTATCACTACCAGTAAGTCATGCAAAGAGCAGATAGAGAAACAACCAATTCAATGGTGATTTTTTCCCAATGACACAAAGCTGCTCAGGCATTACTGAAACAATGTCATCTCCCTCCCTTAAAAGAGCTTAGGAAGACTCTTATCATGAAACAACTTATAGATAAATTCAAGCAAAGTATGAGCCACAAGTGAGAAGTAACTGAGTTAGCCACCAAGGTGACAACGAACTTAATCGAACAACATCTTATCCAGCCCACCAAATCCTATACTATGATTTAGGATTTCATGGCTACTCTGGCGAAAGATATGCATATTCTTAGTAACAATACAACCATGCATAAGGCCGCTCTCAAGGAATTGGCATACCACCGGATTGTAGCACTTTATGATCAGCTGGAAATGTAGACAACATACATCCGGGACAAGAGTGCATAAAAGGATGAAATAGAAAAACCAAATTTGATGTCAACTACATCCTATTTTGTCTTTTTCACAACTATCTTCAATTTTGTCTTTATCTTTACAAATTTCAAACAAGTACTAAGAGAAACTGAAAAGTTTTGTAACTGCTTCTTGAGGAATACAAGAAGTCATCTTAGGAATTAGTAAATATTTGTATAAATAAAGGGATAAGCCCACTTAGATGAGGCTCTTCAAGCATTGTATAGACTCGAGAACTATTTCAAGGAAACCACTTATGTGCACGAGTCTCTCTCTTGAGAGAAACCACACATCCGACCACTACTTCAAGGTGACCACATATTCGACCACTACCTCAAGGTGTTCCCATGGTTTATGGAAAAGCACTCACAACAATTGAACCATGCCTATTGGTGAAAAACTCCTCTCTCATCACCAATAGATCTAACCCCTTTGGAATTTCTAAAATTTGAAGGACTTTGATTGAATTATTTGTACATTTGGCACAAGATCATTTAATATAATCTCTCTTGAGTGCAACCACACATCCAACCACTACTTCAAGGTGACCCATACTTCCAAGATAGCCCTTATGGGAATTGAGCCTTAACCACTCATGAAAATCTCCTCGCCCCTTACCAATGAATCAAACCCTTTGGATAAAAATTTGAAGAATATGGAACTAGATTTTGATTCACTTATATGCGCACAAGTTGAATACTAATACATTTAATCGAAGATAATTTAAACCAATTACCTATTAACATGAAATTAAGTAAATATCCAATAATATTAACACTAACCAATTAAACTAACATAATTTATTTTTTTTTGATAATAATCTAAATTTAAATTTTGATAATATAAAATTTAAGTCATAAAGAAATATTAGCTAAACGAATTTGATAATCTTGATAAACTTTATCATAATAATACATATCTCTCACATTCAAAAATATCAAGCATTCGCTCTTACCTAAATCATTTTTTAGGTGAATAAATTAAATATAAAATAATTTGTATGGTTTATTAGCCTGTCAAATCTTACGATTGATCTGGTGCACTTGATTGGCACCATCTCCCCCACCATACTATAATCTCATTTCTTAAAATTAAGGCAATGTTGCAACGGTGACATTATACCCTAACATGGTTGAAGGATTGGTTTAGGGTAAAGTTTAAGTTATGTCTGTATTCATACTTGAAGTCAAGTTGTCATATAAATAAATAAACCATCATGGTCCATTAATGCCCTCTCTTCATATTATTAACAGTTTGCTTTTGGTGAAATTGCAAATCATCACTATTTGTTTAAAATATGTATGGAAATAGCACTTAGAATATGTTGGAAGTATCCTTTCCCTTTCCATTATGTCAGTGCATGCTTGCTTTGCTTATTCCTCACTCCACTTATAACATAAATTTGAGGTAGGGAATGTAATTTTGATTACATCATTCTGCTTTGCAACCACCTTTTCATGTTGAGAAGTCATCTTCATGTTATGATCATTTTTATACTGTTCTTTTTCTTGAATAAAACGCATTAAAAGTATATTATATTACTAGACCACGTATATAAAACTATAAAAATTATATTATATTAGTAGATAATGTACATAAAATTAGGTAATGTTTTAATGTAATACGAGGATTTTATATATTTACAGTCAAATATATACTAAATCAAATTTGTAGGAAAACTCAACATATTATTATAAAGCCTTTTTTATTCCAAACACTGGGTATTGGGCATTGATGGAGAAAAGGTTCCTTACTTTATAAATGGGTTACTTTATGAATGGGTGTATCAAAGGATTCGAACATCTCATTCTGTTGGGCTCCCCACTTAGAATCAGATTTTGTTAATTAGTTGTACATTGTTGTGAGAGGTGGTTTGCTGTAACTTAAATTGTTCAAGTTTGTTGTTGGTTAATTAAAAATATTTATTTCAATTTTTTAATTGTTAATTTTTTTTTATGAGACATTGTTATTAAAGATTGTACTTAAAATTGTTATGGTGAGAGAGATTGTACTTAAAATTGTTATCGTGAGTCATCTCACCTTTACCATGAAAACTTTGCATAGCTTTTCTACTTGTTGATAGAGATGCAATGTATTTTAGTTTTAAGATTTTTGTGATTAGCATTTTGGTGTGAATGTTTTTTCGGATTCATGGCAACAAAGTGTTCAAGGAGGGATTGATAGATTTTGGAAATGAAGATAATTAGATTTTCAAAATGGGTATGAAGATAATGATAAACATGTTTGGAGAAGCTGGCTATTTTGTATAAGCGAGCGAACTTCTTAAACCAATATAGCAAAGTATCAATTTTATCTCCATAAATTTTGATAACTGATTCTGTTAGAATAGATGCTTTAAAAAGGGTTTTTAAACTGTAAAATGATTTAGGAACTATGGATATGAAAAAAAGAAATTGCCTTTATTCTAAATGGATGTTATTGATTATACTTCCAATTTACCTTGAAATGCAATTTTATAAATCAAGTTTTAGAAATCCTTAAAGTGTTTTTCAACATGATATTTGACAATCTCGAGTCATGTTGCTTCTCAACAAATAATCAATATACAGTCTATATGAGGATATATAATTTTTTGTTGTTTAATTTACATTTTTGAATGCATAAATGGATTCAGTTTGCTGAAAAATCTTTAGTAAACTAGGATTATACAGACTTAGTCACTCAAATCTGCAGATCCAGCAATTTCTAGCCATATTTCGGGTAAAATTAAACAGAAAATATCTCCTGAAAAATGCCAAAACATAGAACTTTTAGAGTACGGTAATTCTACCAAATGGTTTTTTTTAGCCAGAATCAGGTGATATAAATTTGCACGAAATCACTATTTTTAGTTGTTTAAAATCCATTTCTGAATGCAGAAATAAATTCAGCATGTTGAAAAACCTCTAAGACACGGAGATTATACAACAATAATCCGATCTAACAATTTTTAGACGGATTTTGAACAAATATCCCCGGAAATGTATCTCCATTCCTATAGAGAAATTAATGTTGCATCACAAAGCTCAAACACTCTAGCCTCGTGTGCAAGTGGGTACGCATCTCTATGGAAGCACTCAAAACAAAATGGATGCCTAAAAGCCCTATAGGCTGGAAGTTTCAACGCACAATCACAACCGCACATGCAACAAAATCATATTATTTTCCCGTTAATCGCGATGGGTTGATACAGTTAACTATAATTGGCGAGGCGGGCGGGATTGTTGAGAAGATACCAGAATCAGGCCAGTGTTATTCTGAAAGATATTTGAAGATCCATGTGAGCCACGTGGAATTTCTGGTAGGGATTAGGCGGTGAATCTCGGATCACGTGGAAGTACGTATCGTGGCATGCACGTATAATCCAAAGTCATGCACTGGAATTGAATTGATTTGATTTGATGATCAGTATATCACATATTTTAATAAAACAAAACGATCCAATTAATCAATCACCCCAAAGTGCCCCGCACGACGATTCCTCGTCATCCGACCAAACAAACAGACAGTACACCATACATGGCACCACTACATCATCTTCTTTATGGGAATAAAGAAATAACATTATAAATTTTAAAGTTAACCAACCAACCAACCAACCATTCATTTTGCAACAGTGCCTTCAATGTAGCCAAGTTTGGTATTTCTGTCAGTTCATTACAGAGAATTTTCAAGATGAACACAGCAAGATTTAACACAGCACTCTTCATCACCTTTATATATTCAGAAAGGAGGAAAGAAAAAACAATAACAATCCCTGAAACGCCAATGCCCACCTTCACCAGATCCTTCTCTACCAACCCAATCTAATTCTCATTACTACACTGATTCTAACTACAAGATTTGAGAGACCTCACGATGCCAATGGAGAAGATATAAACGACTACAATGATCACATTGAATTCGAATATGATCGGTAAAGGCTGGCAGGCCTCGCCATTAATAGATATAAACTAACTGGACTTCATGTATGTTTTAAGTTTAATGACCTCACTCTAATTCAGCCATTGGAAATGTATCTATTTCAAACGATAATCAACGTTTCATAGAAGAAGAAGAAATAGATGATCCAATAATCCACAAAATTAAAGAATAAATGCAAATGCATTGGTTCTGAAATCCCCCTTCCTTCCAGCAACAAGCCAGCCATCATTTCCCTCACTTGTTGATCATCATCTTGTATATTTGAAAGACAGAAATTTGTGCTACGAATTACCCCCAGTGAACACACTGGAATGTACTGCTATGATGGGTGAATAAGACCCCCTTGAGTGCATGCCTCCCTCCCTGCTGCTTTGTTAGTATTAAAAATTGTACAGATGGTAGGGAATTTTCTGTTGAATTGTTGCATCATATGAAATGCCTGTAATCTTGATTTGTATGGACTAAGTAATTGTCATCATCCGAGCCAAAATGAGGGTATTGGCCGTCTGATCCATCCTCATCCTCCTCATACTCATCCCCATCTTCATCTCCTTCCTTGTCATTTGGGTACAGTTTGGAGGCTTGCTGTAGGGCCACCTGCATTTCTTTCTGCCTCCTCATCTCAATGACCTTTCTATGAGAATTAGAGTGTTTGGAGACCACAAATGTTGGACTTGCAGCAGGCCTGTATTCAGGCACAAGCCTGCCTGATTTGTACCTCACACCACATGCATTGCACAATGTTTTGGGTCCCATGGGGCCTGTTCTCCACTGAGGTGTCTTCATTGTGTCACAGTGCATACATTTCCTGATTTGGGTCTGCTGTTCGTGTTCTCTCTTCTTGTTTCCATGGCTTATCTTGGCTGGTTTCTTTGCAGGGAAGTAGGATTCTGCAAAGAATTCTGAATCAGAAGATAACACAGAAGAAGTAGGTCCATTCTCTAATGCACTGGCTGATGAAGCAGGTGAGACTATGCGGGAAGACCAGTTACAAGCAGGAGCTCTTGACCTCTTGCTTCGTGCACGCCCTGGCACTGGAGTTTCTGGACTGAAGCTTGGGGTTTTCCATGAGCAAGTGCTAGTTTTCCATGAGCAAGAGCTAGTGTCCAAGCCAGACATTGGACTGCTGCTCCGAATTGGGTTTGCTATATGGGGTTTCTCTTCTTCTTTGACTGTTCTGACATCTCCGAAGTTTGGAGGAAAGATTGGTTTGGGTGCTTGCTCGGTTGAAAATGAGTCCTCTACAAAATTGGAAAGCCATTCTAGCTCTGCCAGATCATCGCACTGTTACACAAAGAACAAAAAACCATCTCAGCAAACATTTCATCATCCATGAAAACATACTCCCAAAACATGAAACCCTCTCATTTCTTGATTTATTTGCAATTAGCTATAAAATGCACTCAAGCCCATGAACCATTCTTTGTCTAATTCATCTGAAATCCACCTTATTAAATACTTTCTTGAAAAATGATGCTTAGAAACCACAAATATATAAAACCACGCCAACTTATGAACATGGTCCACAATGTGTAACAGACCATCTCCCTTGGAGGCAACAGACTTTAATTAAAGAAACCCATCTCAATCCACGAAAAGTTGAAATACACCTTAAACAGAAGGAACCCATTCCAAATTCCTCGGAACGAGGATTGAATTGACAAGTTGAAATACACCTTAAACAGAAGAAACCCATTCTAAATTCTTCAGGAAGAGGATTGTATTGAAAAGTTGAAATGCACATTAAACAGAAGAAAGCTGAAACCCATTCCAAATTCCTCAATAAGAGAAGTGGATTGAAAAGTTGAAATACACTTTAAACAGAATAAACCCAGTCCAAGATTCCCAAGAAGAGGATTGGAAGGAAAAACAAATTGCAAGGCAAACATCATGCATTTCCCGGCGTTAAACTGAGTACTATATGAAGACATGAAAGTAGCAATTCGTACTTACAGGAACACAGAGGTGACCATTATTGTTTTCATCAGTTTCCAGAACATTGTACGCTCTGAAGCTCTTTCCATCCAGAGAAGAATTGCAGCTGACAGTCTCTGTCAAGGTTATGGTAGAGGAATCTGCTGCTGCTGCAGTAGTAGTGCAGCTTGGCCAATTATTGCTATCGTCTCCAATGGGTCCAGCTATCTCTTCATTGGAGAAGTCCAAGAGGTCATCGATGTGGAAAAAATCTTGTAACTGAACGCCATTCTTCAGCTCTGTGAATTTCCCACTGGACTTCTTCCCGTCTAAGAAGGGAGTTCCATAATTTGTACCATAAAGGTAATCGGTAGCTTCCATTCCTTATCCACTTGTACTCACAATACAAAGTCAAGTCTGTAGAGTCTTTAGATATCTGCATACAACCCAATACAAAATCAAAAACAATGGAGAAACCCAGCTGATGTATATAAATACTTGTAATAATAATTGGAGTTTCTATAGAATTGTGGGCATTATAAAACCCACAACAGAATCAGTAACAATTGAGACAGCCAAATGATATATATACAATTGGAGTTTATATAAGGTAGTCTTGGCATTACGGGTATTAGAAAACTCTATGAATATGGCTGCAAAGGGACTTTTTCAATACCAGAACCAGGCAGTATTCATTGCAAACTTGTTTGAAAACAGAAAGTATCAGATAATGACATACAGCAGCAGACCATATCAATCTTTCTGCAGCCAAATTGGGAATGGTTCTTAAATAATTCAGGCAACCACCCCCCAACCTAAGTTTGGAGCTGTTGATTGCAATGCTGACTCAAACTAAAAAGCCATCGGCCCATTCCAGGAAATTGATAACAGGGCACAGAGGAAGCCCAAAACTAGATTAATGCCAATACACAAAGACAGAGAGAGATAAAGCCAGTTGGTATTCAAGGAGGAAGAAGGAGTACAATACCTCAAAGTGGGTGTTGGAGCCTGTGGACCAAAACCTGGCACCTAACTGAAGAAGAGCTGGGGGGTTAAAGTGAAGGGTGAGAGGGTCTTTAATAAGCAACTTTGAGAAGAAGCAAGACAGGCAAAAACTAATAATAATAATAATATGGAGGACTCAAGTGAGAAATGTGGTGGCAATTCAGAGCTCAACGTGCAGGAGGGATTAAAGCATATTCTTCTTCATTAGGAGACATGTATTGCAAGTGGAAATGCTGGTAGTGAAGAGAAAGGGCAGGAAAAAATAAATAGATTGATTGAGATTCTCAATCTCATCTGATGACGACGATAATTAAAAGTTTATTTCAGATTGTGCACAGCATACAAGCCCAGCCCAGCATTGGCTGTTAGTTTAGAGGAAAGCATAGCAGAATCGTGCTCAGGTCAAAGTTAACTAGTGCCAACTGGCATGATTGTGAAGGACTGTTGGGACTCTAAAACCTTAAAAAGACATATCGCGGTCTGTTTTTCCCCGCGGATTTGGGGGGGTTTAACTGGGATTCTAAGATTTATTCCTCCACTCCAAGCTTACCATTTGGCAGAGAAAATCCGTTTACCAAATTCCCATCCAAATTTGGGGGTTAACTAGAATTGGTTCTAGGCCAGCTCACCATCAAATATATGTGGCTCCCGGCTTGGAGCTCGGGAAAGTACCTAATGTTTACGAGGGAACAACCCTACTAAAAATCATTATTCAAATCTTAACCCCACGTTACTGCCCACAAAACTCCAACACACTCCAGCTCAATCACAACCCATTTCATCTCGGAATCCACAAAACAGAACATTCATCTCCCCCAACAACCACCACAACCGATACGGGATTCAATTTAACCGCTATTCCCACCCGATTCCGCCGAAACTCTTCTAAACTCGCCCCAAATCTGGCCGAGCCGCTATTCCCGTTGATCCCACTTCACCCCGAGGCTAAACGCTTTGGGCGAAAATAACGTGGAGATTATGTAAAAAAAACAAAGAAGATCTTTTTTTATTGAATAAAAAATACGCGGGCAACGTGATAGAACGTGAACTGAAATCAACGGCGAGCTACCCGGCAACGTGTGGCCTCGTTCCGGGCCGGCAAAGAACTCGCGTCCCGTCGGCCAATAGTTGAACGACACGTCGTCGTAAAAAATTAAAAGTCACCGAGCCTGCAGAAATCAGATTCAATTAAATAAAATAATTTAAATTCAATATTTTTCTTTTCCAACTTAACACAATCATGTTCACCAGTATGCGCTGCACTTTCTTTTTCCATGCGTATGCGTTGCTTCCAATTTACCCCACCCCCGTGGGCCCCATGCCATAATCCTCATCATCACACAGCGTCCAGTTTTACCTTGAGCGTTAAATTCAATTATTACTGGACTCCGCGTCAGTCAGTTACGTCCGATCATTTTATTTATTTACCCCAGTAATAACATATTTTTACGATGACTTGGGGTCCTTCTTAAGGAAAGTTGAAATGATTTGCCTAGTGAGCATGAGAGGAACATGGGTGACTCTGATTGGTCCAGAGAAGCCCCACCCTGCACGTGAACCCCCTGCAGCTTTTGTCAGCCCATACATGTGAATCAGACATCTTTTTTACTTAATTAATTTAAATTTAAATTAATTAACTATTAATCCTTTTTAACTGCTCTGCTTTGACTTTAACCCAACCATGGTCGGGACTCTGGGGTGAGACTGACTTTTTGCCTTTGATTACAAGGTTAAATAAATGGCTCGTCGGTGGTCCGGCGG
>CBVK0100848250.1:0-15361 GCA_900067695.1 Picea abies | reverse complement strand
GAACCGCTCTTCCGATCTCACTCAATAATATATCGCTAATTACACCATAAGCCTCCATTATCTCTTGTTATTCATCCTATGTGGTTAATACATAATTTTCCATATTTTTAGTGATTAAAATGATGATTACATAATAGTTTTGTCGATGATGGTTTAATCCTATGTTTCTATGTCCAAGAAACATGTTTTGTATTGTTCAGGCTCCAGTATATGCACTGTCCATGTTCTGATACCTGTACTGTTCTTGTTCTGGTACCCGCATTGCAGGTCATCTGATACTCCAAGTCATCCTGTACCATAAGGTTCTACAGTCAACCGGTACCTACACAATCATCCAATACCCATAATCCATGTCATCTAGTACCCATACTCCATGTCATCCAGTACTTAGTTCATGTTCCGGTACCTGCATTGTCCTTGTTTCGGTACCTTTAATGTTCTTGTTCCGACACCATCACAGTCATTGAGTACGACATCGACATAAGGTGTTGCCCAAATCACTACATGAATTTATGGCATATTGGTTAAACTACGGTTTGATTAAATTATCATTTTGATTAAGGTGGAACATGATTTTATCCTCATGCACATGGGGGGGCAATTCTGCATCAATTTGGAACCTGCTTGAGCATGAAATCAATTTTTGACATGTGTGCACACCTCCAAGTGACAAATGGGCAAAAGGATTTTTGGATAATGATTTTATCTATCTCCCATAGAAACAAGTTTTGATTTAGATGCACGGATTCCAGGAAAATCAAATATTTCTAAAGTTAGCAAACCCAGATTTTTAGCCGTAAATTAGTTTTGAAGGGAATATTGCACCTCGATTCTCGTGCACATGGGAGCATATCTTGCAAAACAGACAAATGGATTTTTAGAAATATCATCCAGATATAGAACCCAAAAACTGTTTTCTAAACTTCAAATTGGTTGGGAAGATATGAGTGGATCCATAACTTGAATCTGCCCAAATTGTAGTAAAACCCTGATTTTTGAAGATTTGTCCTAAAAATGTAAAAAATGATTTCAGATTTTAGGGATTTGGTTTTATCCATTCCTCCATGGAGTTTAGGTATAAATAATCCTCATAGGGCTATTAGAAAGTCAATTTTCATTATGGTCATTCTTTTGTAATGAAGGTTCATGTAATAGAGGAAAAGAGTTATGATGCCAATGTTGTAATTTGAGCTTGAATTTCAATAGATGAAAGATGATTGATTTCAGATTTGTGGTGGATCGTTGGGTTTTCATCTGAGGTATCTCTAGCAGCAATTTCCAGCTTGGGAGGGCCCCTCAAGATTGGTATTGTGTTTCTCATTTATATTTGTTTGTTAGATTTGTTTAATTCATTGTTATGTATATGCTAGTTTATCTCTGTGTGAGAGATTTTTGTTGCATTGTTAATTGTTCCATAGATTAGTTGATGATTAGTGTTCTATTTAGTTTGCTAATTGATTTATGCTAATTTTATTTATTGGTTAGCTCAGAATTTGATCCTTCTTAGTGTGCAAGATCTGCAATAGATGCCTTGTGTGGTAAGAAATTGATTTTGTTTCTTGCATGACATGACCATAAAACACATGTGATCTTTGATTCTAGTTTAAGGATTTCAAGGTGAATCAAATTAATAAAACAAAGCCACAAACTCTTATTCATTGAAGTGTAAACATAGACCATCATTTGTTGTTTTTGCAAACAATCCGGTTCGATTCAATGTTTCCAATTACACCGTTGGAATGATAAATGTTATGGGAATGTATTTTAATTAGAGGATTTGAATGCAGTCTGAAAGATCAAAGTTTATGTGAAGAAATAAATAGAAATCGATCTTGAAATCTTACATAAATGCATATCATAGGATCTTCAAATAATGATATTGATATAACTCCAAAGGTTCTGAATATTAAAAACAAGGATTGTGTAAACATACTATTCAAAACATACTCATAAAATAGAGCATTGATTCTTGACACACGTGAAATTATTCTTGAGTTGGAACCAATTAGGAGTTTGAGAAAAGGGTTGTGATTTTATTTTGATGAGCATGAATTCAACAACCAACAATCTTTGAAATTTAGTTTGTGGAATTTTACTGTAAATGGATGAGTGATGGAAAAAGTCTTTTGGATGATTCCATTTGTTTTATGAAGATCTTGAGTACTGAGCGGATTTAAATGAGAAGAGTCATTTCTATGCTTTGTGGTTTGATGTTTTGGTTGATTTTGAAGACAACACGATAAGGATTAAAATTATTGGATTTTGAGAATAAGTTTTTAGTAAGGATTGTTGACTTGTTTTAGATCTTGGTACCAGTTTGCACTAGTTTCTGATTCCATTGTCATTTTAAGTCATTTTTGTTTTCTTATTTCTTTTATTGCATTTAAGTGAGGAACCACTACTGGAAATGATCATTGAAGGACAAGAAACTTAAGTAAGCTACTCACGATTAATCACACGAACATCACTGAGTGCATGAAAGACTGTGATCTAAGCTTTTATAGCACTAGGTTAGTCTTATGTCCCAGTGATGAATCCTTAGTATTAATTTGCTGCAGTGTGGGTTTGAAGACTGTTTTGTCGGCTTTAGATTAGGCTAGACTAGGCTCTGATCCTGCGTTTCCTGCACCTACACCTCGAAGCTTACAAGCCCCGGTTGATAATTAAATGTGGGAATTAATAGTGCATATATTTAGCCCAACAATCTTGATGTAGGTGTAAGTCTCTTGAACATACCAATTACCAATGTAACTAATCAATTTTTTTGCATACATAGACAATCTAGGACATTCCTCATGAAATATGATATGATATAGTCAAGCCAAAAAAATATCACAGATTTCAAAACACTTTTTCTTATACTTATGTTCACATAAAGTCTGGAAGTACACATGGACTGGAGCCTCAGAACTATGACATATGATATTTAACCCTAGGAACAAATTGCTAGCAAAAATAACATCAAGAAAATATTAAGCCATGTAAAAATTAGGGACAATGCCAGGTGTTTTCCTATATTGGTGGACTTGTTCAATCATCATACATGATTGGTTTGATATAATTCCTCCCTAATTGAACATCTTCCCAGTCATGGCCACTTTGTGAGCCAACGAAACCCAAGCATCTGAAAACCTTAAACAATATTTTTCCTCATATAAATGACATATTGTTACACATCAAAATTACTCACTTCAAGAGTGTCACAAGTGTCGTCATTACAAGCGTTGTAAGTGTCACATATTAACCACAAGTGTTGCAAGTGTCACAAACATCATACTGCCATATTGAATATGTTGTGCCTCTAACGACATCACAGGGACACTTAAGACTGGTTTTAGGAAGAGAAATCATTTGATGAAGAGTATAAAGCATTTTTCATGAAGAAAACCACTCAAAAATGATTTTTGGAAGGAAACACTCCCCTACCCAATGTGAGGGAGCACCGACGCTCCCTAGCCTTCTTTGGGGGAGTGTTGAGATGCTTTGTGCACCCTTTTGGGGGAGCGTTGCCCTTTCTGAGCGAATTTTGGTTTGTTGAGATAAATCAGGGAAGAATCCCTTCAATCTCTGAAGTTGGTTGGATTCGAATCTGAGGTCAAGGCATGATCTTAGGGAAAATCCACAACTGAAGGAGATGAATCCTCAACTTATCCCAAATATCTCTCAAGGTGGTTGGGTCTCTCCAAGATTATATAAGGAGGCCTTGGTTGGGTCTCTCCAAGATTATATAAGGAGGCCTTCTCATGGTAAAATATATGATAGAGATTGGATATACCAAACTTATGATCTCATGAGTGGTATTGACAGAGATATGGAGACATTGTAAAGCATCAAACTTATGATCTCATAAGGGATATATCATTGAAGCATCATCATTTTGTGTGTGAATTATTTGAGCAAGGTTCTGGACAACGAGAGATTGGTGAAGTTGCTGCACCTACATCTATGGCTGTAAGCATTTCACTTTGTTTTCATTAATATAAATGTATGCTTGGCCTGTTTCCTTTAAAGTTTGTGTACATTTCATGAACTTGTTTCTTTTATAGATCCATTATGAAGCTAATCATTGTAGAGTAGGAAGCATGTTTCGTTGTTATAGCTCATTGTATTTCAGGACCTTCTGAAGAACTTGGAGATCAAGATCAGCCTGGATCGAGCAAGGAAAAACGTCAGTGAAATGTATTTACCCTTCTTCCTTCTTCTTCTTTGGATAGTTTAGCTTCATGAAAAGGAAAGTCAGTGTCCACAATAACACTTTTTTTTCTTGGTCATAGGGGTCTAGTATCCAAGAGGAAATCCACTTGTCCGTAGAGGGATTCTCCTATAACAGAAATTGACGACTCCACTAGGGAGGAGCTTAGATTTTTTATTCCTTAATCGAGTCTTGTTTTGGCATTTGCCCACCTTTTTACCTTCTCCATAATGTCTCTTTGATTCTTATATCTGATTGATTGGCTCTTGATTTCATCACATTCAATTTGATTGACTGAGTTTACTTGATTTTTTGAGTTTCTGGGCATTTTTCTGAATTTTTAGAGGCTCGCGCTCCCCTGCGCTTGCTACCAGAGCACTGGCACTCCCTACTGGTCTTAAACAGAGTGTTGGAATGCTCTAGTTCCCTTTACACCAGAGCACTGCCCCTTTTCTGTGAAACATCTTCTCGGGTTTCATTCTCTGAGTTCATTTCTTTCTTTTGGCACTTGCTCAAGAGTCTTACAGCCTCAGTACATCTTGGTCTTCGCCTTCAACACTCTTATTTCTAAGAATTGATCACCTTTTGTTTGAAATTTTGACATTTTTTTTCCTTACCTTGAAGTCACTCTTTGTCTTTGATGATTTAGAGTCAACTTACTGTTTTCTTCTCATTTATCTGAATGAGTGGAAGATTTTGTGAGGAAACTCAAGGATCTATGCATTGTTCCATTTGATCTTTGAGGTCTTTTTACCAAACAATTCTTGGTTGTTCATCATCCATTACCTTATCCTATCTTCAATAGCAAATTCACCTTTTTTCATGCATTCTGGGTAATTTTTTGCAAAATTTTGGCTATTTTTCTGAGTTTCTGGGAGCACCAATGCCCCCCTGTAGGCCATACCAAAGCACCAACACTCCCCTACAGTTTTTTAGGAGGCGTTGCAACACTTTGTGCACCCTTCTAGGGGAGCGCTAGTGTCTTTTTTGAGTGAAATTGCCTTCTTTTGCTCAGTCTTTTGCAACCTGTTTTGTAGTACTCTTTACCTGGAGTCTATGGTTGGTTTGTGAAGTTGTTTGGATTGGTTCTTGATACTTTTCATTCTCTTTTGTCTTTATTGAAGCTTGAAATCTCTTTCAGAAACGTGAAATTGCCTTTTCTAGCTTCGTTTTTGTTGGGACAATTTTGAGTGGTTTCTCTTTCTCCCTATCATTTCTTGGATTCTTCTTTGCATTTTATTGTCTTTCTTGAATGCTTTCATTTGAAGTAGCAGAATTTCATGTTTTTTGGCATTTTGGGACATTGTGCATCTGGAATGATGAATTTTGTCTTCTTCTCATAGCATATCTTTCATCGATATGAAAAGATTGCATCTTCATCTCTTTGCATAACTTTCAAGTCGGTCAAAACACCATATTTTCCACGCCATTTTTCTTTTGAGTAACAACAGCCTTAAAAATCAAACGCTAAACTAAAATTGAGTAGACATTTTTTACATTTGCTGGTAGCAAACCTACATTAGATTCGTTGTAGGGCTTTGGAATAGGTGTGAAAGATAACTTTCTAAAGCTGCAAACAAGCATAGGATCTTGTGTTAGGGAGAGGTTAAATCCAATTGCTACATTTTGTCCTGGGAAGCCCTTCTCACACAAGGGTCAATCACGAGGTCGCATTAAGACTGACAGAGTTACTTACCCTGCTTTGTTGTTCTTGGTGTAGATATTGCGCGTATTATGGGGGTCACTTGAAGGTATACCCACAATGATGAGTGGAAGCCTTTCAAGTTGATTTCGGGTTAGATACCCTGCCCTTGCGTGTGGATTAGACTGTCGACTATTTCCCTAGGCATCACTATTATAGTTGGTAACCTTAGTGGTCTATCTCTTTAGGGTCTTTACACAAGGTGAATGTGGAGGGGCAAGTCTTCACGGTACCTGGAATCAACGTTGGCCAGACTCACTCAGGCTCCTTGGAGGGTATACCCATGATTATGTGTGGGAGCTTACACTAGGGTGTAAGTCCGTTAAGCAGGTCGTCAACGTAACATTTCCACCCTCTCTATCTCATCCCCTTCTTACTTTGTTCCTGTGACATTGGATTTCATCACCAACTAGTGTGCTCATTGTGAGAAAGTTTTGTTTGCTTACTTGCTTACTAGATTTTTAGCGCATGTTGTTTGTTCTCCCTAGCAGAATCTAGGTTGGATATTTATTTTTATGGTGTCAGTTCCCAGAATGACCAATGAAGGAACCCCTTTGTGAGGGGAACCCTTTTTTTTTCCCTCTTATGGAAACATTGGTTCTCCTTACATCGCTACTTTGATCCTTCCAGGTCTCACAATTGGGTTACTGGTATGGTTGTTTTCCACTACGGTGATATCGAATGCATGTGTTTCAGATGTAAGCACACCACCCACACATCAACCTCATGTCGACCTTTCTCCTTCTTCATCTATCAGGTATCCTTCCATTTCTCTTTCTTCTCCTAGTGAAAGCTCTGAAGTGAGTAACCAAGTTAATAAGAAGAAGAAGAAACAAAAAGAGAAGAAGAAGAACCAGAAAGGAACCAAGCCTCCAACTACATCAAATGTTGGATCCAAGCAACCAGCTACTATTAATAGTACTGGGAGTGTTGATAAGGTTGATAATATTAAAACGAAGAATCTAAAACCCAAATTCCCTTGCAGTCTTTGTAAGGGTGACCAATTTATGAGGGATTGCCCTGGTATTCCCAAGGTCTTAGAAGTGTGGTCCTCCACGTCATCGAACCCTGCTAGACATGCTGGTGAAACCCCGTCAACTAGTGACGTTAAGGTTGGTAAGAAGAAGACAACTGTCAAATTTCCTTGTATGTTATGCGACGATGATCATTATTCTCACCTTTTTCCTCGTATGGACGAGGCTTATTCTCTTTTCGAAAAGATTCAACTTCCAAGTGGTTATCGTAAGGTTTCCCCCAACCCATCGTTAGTTGATAGAATGGTTGATCTGGTTCTATCCCTGGTCAATCTGGTTGATCAGGTGGTCAATCTAGTTTCATCCTCGGTTGAACCACTCACTAAAGGAGCTGATCCAGTTATTTCATCGATCAACCCCACTTTTCATCTGGAAAGTGAAATCCAAGTGACTGATCTAGTCCTGTCATTGTTCAAACCCACCCTTCATCCGAAGAGTGTCAAAGTGGTCAATCTGACTCCGCCATCAGTTGATCCCACTCCTCCTCTAACGAGTGCCAAAGTGGTTGATATGGCTCTGCCATCGGTCGATCCCACTCCTCAATTGAGGAGTGCCAAAGTGGTTGCTCTGATTAAATCATCGGTCAATCCCACTCCTCCTCTGAAGAGTGCCAAAGTGGTCGATCCAGTTCCACCATCGGTCAATCCTACTCTCCCTCTAGAGAGTAACCCGATACTGCCCACATTTTTCTCATTGATACAGAATCTACCATGCCAGGGGGCATTCCTCCTTCTCCTGCGAAAACCCCTCCAAGTAATGAGGCCATCCTTTTTTATTGGGGTGTGCTAACTGGACCTTGTCTTCCCTCTCATATTCCTTTCAAGATTCCAGTACAAGTTTGTGGTCAGGACGTTCCTCATGCGCTGATCGATGAAGGTTCATCCATTAGTATTTTTTCCTCTATTGCTTGGCAAGCTTTGGGTTATCCTAAGCTTGTGTTGGTTACCCAGACTCTGTTTTTTTTTAACAGAAGAACTAGTCACCCTTTAGGGATCCTTCCCTAGTTTCCCATAACTTTGGGATTTGGGAGGGAAAACTGTCTTTATTGATGTTATGGTAGTCCAAGACCCCTTGGATTTCAATTTACTCCTTGGGAGAGATTATGTCTATGCCATGAAAGCTATTGTGTCCATTCTTTTTTGTGTGTTATCTTTCCCACACGATGGAAGAATGGTGACTATTGATCAAGTTTCGTTTGTTGGCCCTAACTTGACCATCAACCCAATGACCTTCCTAAACGAGTCTTATATGCAGTCAGTCTCACCCCTGCAAGGAGTCAATTATGTGGCGTTATCTACCATGAATTCAACTTCAAATGACTTGGATTTGGTAGTTGACATGGTGATCTCTTCGGTAGGGCTATTGGAGCCTGATCTCCTTACCCCTATCACGGACCCTGACATGTTTTCCTTACAAAGTATTCTTCTTCCATCCAATGAAGATCTCTTAGAAGCCATGACTGGGTTTTGTCCCTTGACATGGTGTCCTTCCAAAGCGTTATCCTCTTGGAGCCATGATCAAGAAGAGTCCACGAGCATAGTTTCTCCTCTCTGTGGAAAGCTCGTTAAAAAATGAAGCAGAAGTCACAAGCATAGTTTCTCTTCTCTGTGGAAAGATTGTTAAATAATGAAACAAAAGTCATGAGGATAATTTCTCTTCTCTGTGGAAATATCGTTAAAAAATGAAACATAAGTCACGAACATAGTTTCTCTTCTTTGTGGCAAGCTCGTTAAAAAATGAAACAGAATCTATTGAGCATAGTTTTTCCTCTTTGTAGCAAGCTTGTTAAAAAATGAAACAAAAATCTGGGGATTGAACCCAGAGCCTTGAGCATAGTTCTTTTCCTATGTCAAGCTCGTTAAAAAATGAAAAATTCACCTCTCATGTCAGGTCGAGTCTTTTTCCATATCTCGTAGATGTCGAGTCGATTCTTTCGTTAGGTCTCGTATTTGAACCTTCATTTCATCCACCCTTATCATTTTCCTCCATCTAGTACATAAATTGGTGACAACCTCAAAGTTGGTGAATGAATTGAAGCTTGGGAGGGCATGTCTCCAACCTTTGATGATCATTCTGGATTTAAGCCACTAGCTTTCAATTTGGGGGTAGAGTATTGAGCTTAGTCTTTGTTCTTTCTCATGCTCGTAAAAACACGAGAATGTAACCGAGCAACCTTTTATCTCTTTTTTGGGTTAACATGGATACATGAAAAAGGAACCCCCTGGAGTCATATTTAAGCTCTTTTTAGACTCTCTAAACATGAAAATATTGCTGAGTGATCTTGCTTCCTTTCTCACTCGTTAAAAGGTTTGAAAGGGCATCTTTCAAGTGATAATTTATCTCTTTTTTGGCCTCGTGAGACTAACATTATGAAAAAGGACAACACTGGAGTCATCTTTAAGTCATTTTCAGACTCTCTAAATATGAAAAACCACCGAGTTTACCTTCTATGGACTCGTTAAACAATTATACATTGACCAAACCCATACTTCTTCCAGTTCGTTAAACAAAGGAAGAGGGAATTACCAAATATTAGTTATATCGATCATGTGTTACCCTCCTTGAGCTCGTTAAATTAAAAAAGAGGTACTCATCTATCTGGATGGGGGAAAAATTAAAGGAAGCAAGCCAAGCATTTTTTGAGAACGTTACCAATAACTCTTACGGTCTCCCTTGAACACAATGCTTTGTCTTTGTGCACATTTTAAATCCGTTGAACCTCTGCACTGAAACAATCATCTGAGTTTTCTTACTCCTTTGGGTCACCTGATGAAAGTCATAGTATACATTGCATCATCATGTTTTGGTCCATGTCATGTTTCTACTATTGTGCCTTAGTGTTAAAGGGAGTATTTGCCTCGAGAGTCAGCCATCACAAATATCTTGTTTCAATACCTATGTCAGTCCATGTTCATTTGATCTACCAATTACATCTCTGTGTTAGTTTCATGTCATTGATTGGGGATACATCAATGCCCTCCTTTGACGAGTCTATTCCTGTCGACTTCAACACACTATCCAGGAGATAGACTTAGAAACTAGTTAGTATCTTGGGACCTGCATGTCTCAATGGAAGGCCTCCTCATTTCCGATAGTGGGTTTACATCGTTGACCTCTGATTAGATGATTCCACGGATGTTTGACTTCAGCTCATCCATTCACATTCGTTGGAATTTACTAGAGTACCTTGGGAATCATTGACATCAATGGTGATTTCCCTCGCACTTTTTAACGGTTTACCTCATTTATCGGTAATCAAGTGGTTTCTTCCATGTTCAACATCAGGACATCTATTCACATGGTTAGATTCCTACTACATCAGGATCGGTAAGAAGACCCTAGGTTGAGTCATCACTCTTATATGTACTTTTCCCAGGTTGTGATGAAGTTTCTTTTGAACGTTGACACATATACCGTCACATAGATCCACTTTGTATTGGTCATGGCTATGTCTTGTCGTCTCGTAGATCCATTGTGTATTCTTCTTGGCTACTATTAGTTTAGGTCATAGGAGTATATATCCACATTGTATCTTCATTGGATATACCTTTTTGTCAACATAATTATGGATTCGTAGTGTATTTTATGGTGACCATAACTTGAAGGTCTTTATCACTCAAGCATAAGTATGTCTGCCTTAGGTTTGAAACATGTCATAATATTTGTTTGATGGTTGTGTGTAGCTTCTATGAAGTTCTCTGAGTCCTTACCCTTTCTTGAAAAAGTTTACAAAGTACTTCAGTCATAAGTTTATATCTTCTAACTTCGCACTTTAGGGGGCAATCTGTTACACATCAAAATTACTCACTTCAATAGTGTTGTAAGTGTTGTCATTAGAAGTGTTGTAAGTGTCACATATTGACCACAAGTGTCGCAAACATCATACTTCCATATTTCCTATGTCGTGCTTCTAACGACATCATAGGGACACTTAAGACACCCTCAAAGACTAGTTTTAGGAAGATAAATCATTTGATGAAGAGTACAAAACATTTTCCATGAAGAAAACCACTAAAAAATGATTTTTGGAAGGCAAAACTCCCCTACCCACTGTCAGGGAGCGCTGATGCTCCCTATTCTTCTTTGGGGGAGCATTGAAATGCTTTGTGCAACCTTTTGGGGGAGCGCTACCCTTTCTGAGAAAATTTTGGTTTGTTGAGATAAATTAGGGAAGAATCCCCTCAATCTCTGAAGTTGGTTGGATTCGAATCCGAGGTCAAGGAATGATATTAGGGAAGATCCACAACTGAAGGAGAGGAATCCTCAACTTATCCAAAATATCTCTCAAGGTGGTTGGCCTTCTCATGGTAAAATAGATGATAGATATTGGAGATACCAAACTTATGATTTCATGAGTGGTATTGACAGAGATATGGAGACATTGTAAAGCATCAAACTTATGATCTCATAAGGGAGATATCATTGAAGCATCACCATTCTGTGTGTGAATTATTTGAGCAAGGGTCTGGACAAAGAGAGCTTGGTGAAGCTGTTGCACCTGCATCTATGACTGTAAGCATTTCACTTTGTTTTCATTAATATAAATCTATGCTTGGCATGTTTCCTTTAAAGTTTGTGTATGTTTCATGAACTTGTCTCTTTTATAGATTCATTATGAAGCTAATCATGGTAGAGTAGGAAGTATGTTTCATTGTTATTTCTCATTGTATTTCAGGACCTTCTGAAGAACTTGGAGATCAAGATCAACCTGGATCGAGCAAGGACAAACATTGGTAATAGGTATTTACCCTTCTTCCTTCTTCTTCTTTGGATAGTTTATCTTCATGAAAAGGAAATTCAATGTCCACAATAGCACTTTTCTGTCTTGGTCATAGGAGTCTAGTATCCAAGAGGAAATCCACTTGTCTGCAGTGGGATTCTCCTGTAACACATATTAGAACCATCAACTAATACATGTATAGTTCTCTTAGGTTGGTTATGGTATACCATCCACTGGTTCTATTAACAATTTTTTTCTCTTCCTTTCACCATCCAGAAAGAATTTTCCCAATCTGTTTTTTGTCATAGAAACTAATCTTGAAAGCAATGTTTAGTGATGTCTCAGGTTTATGTATCTTATAATATGCATATAATTGTTCCGAAAAAAAGGAACCAATACAATTTCCCATAACATCAATGTGCATACCTCTATCCAAGAGAGTACGGTTAATGATCCATTCTATGGCCTAAAAACAAGGGAATACCTATGCTCTTACTACCATAGAATGTAGTTGATACCTTATGATGGTTATGAAAATTTTGTCATCCACCTCCCTAATCACTGGGTCATATGAGGGAAAATCCTTGGACAATCTCCATTCTTAAACTTTAAGAACAATTCGTTCCATCCTGGTAGAAGTACTGTTGAATTGGTATTGGCCTTGATGTCCTTGAAAATTTTCCACAATACTTGTTCTTTGGCCATCGCACTAGAAGGAGAACACCTTCTAGTAGAGGTTTTTAGTGTTATAAAATTTGGAAGTTTTTTCAAAAACACCTCCACTACAACCTCTTCTGTTAGTTGTAGAGGTTTTAACGGATGTTCCATATAACTAAAAAAATTTGGGCGGGCTGAGGTTATACCAGATGTTTTTTTTTCCACTGTTTTTATTATCAAAATGCATCAATGTGACATTAAATAAAATTCCCCGGTGCGTACCTAAACACAAAACGCACTAGAATGAAATTACATAAAATTCCTTGGAACATACATAAAACCAAAAAACAAACTGGCGTGCCATTACATAAATTCCTGGTGCGTATATAAAATGATAACGCATCGGGGAACCATTGCATGAAATGCCTTGGTGCTCAATAAGACAAAAAATATGTTGTTTCTCCATTACATTACTAACATGGTGCTTACCTATGACTCAAACACACATGGGAAATTATGTTTATTACACCCGAGATTCCCATTTTATTGTATGTAGCGTCAATGTGCTTGTATTTTATGTTTGTCTTGGTGGTTGTATAATTTATACATTTTGGTTCATGTATTACATATAACGCATTGACACATTTATCTTATTAAATGCACCAATGTGTTTAAGTTTTTTAATGCACTAGTGTTGTTATTATATTTAAAAAACTGATGTGTATTTATCACATGCCCATCGTAAAATTTTAAAATGATGTATATTATCGTATATTTTATGCATCGATTCTTTCATATAATTAATATGCACCTGTCCTTCACTATGATTAATATGCACCAGTGCATATAACCCCTTAAAAAACACCAATTTCCATATTATTTCAGACACCATATTATGTGTTCATAAGAATGCCGATATGTATACATTTTAATTAATTGTTTTTTTTACAAATATTTTTTATAATAATATTGTTTTTTTATATTTTTGCTATGTCATTTTGATATAATGATTGCATTAATGCCTTATCCAATGGATTACACCTCTGTTATTTGCAACACTGTAAATCATTCACATATTAATTAATCAATTATTTATAACAATGTAAATCATTCACATATTAATTAATCAACAACACAACATTTTACAACATTTGATAATGCAATAAAATAACAAACCCATTTTATTATATATGAATAAGAGATCGATGGTCATACAAAATGGGACAACGTAAAGGTCCACAATAACCAAAATGGAACCAATATGTGATTGTTATAGTTATTGGTAACATGTCCTCATGCAATTGGGACATTATGCCCACTACATCAAGAAAAAATATCCTTGATTTTTACAGACTGATATTAAAAAGCATACAACTTGTAGTATCATTCAATTATAGCGATTGTCATTCATCACTTGAATTTTTGTCATTTCTCGAGCTATTTGCATCCCTAATTTCTTGATTAGTTGTAAGCGATATGGTACTTTGGTTATTTAAATAGATGTTTTCTGGCTTGACTTCTTGTTGATGTTCCAACTGCTCATGTTCTATATACAAACATATACATAAAGTGTAATATAATAAATATACATTTATAATATAGTAGAATATACATGATTGCATAAATAAAAAAGTGTACCATAGCAACGAGTGATTCATAAACCATACACATCATTCTGAATCCTTGCATCATGTCGGTTAACACAATATTTTCTGTTGGATCCTCTCCATACTTTGTTTCCTTCATGTTTAACATGCCATGACAAATCATAGTCGATATAATTAATATAAAGATTTCTTATTGTTCCATTAATTATAAAACAAGGAAGTTAAACAATATTTCTACTTACAAATTGTTCTATTAAATCTTGATACTTCAACATATACTCATACCCCTCATTGAACCCAATGTTGATCAATTGTTTGGTTGGATATTCTTTGTATTTTAGTGCCTATTAGAATACATCCATGGATAAGCATAAATTAATTATTTAAATATAAATATCACAACACATATGAAAACTTAAGTAACGTAAAAAATATAAGTACTCACAAACTTTGTGATCAACCCTTTTGATGACCTCCCAACCTTGTAATCCCATAGGTGCATAATTCTTTGAACAAATTCCTGCTCAGATCAGATCAAGTTGTTCTCTAAACTTTGCATGGGCCCAAATTTCCCTTTAATAGAGTTTTGCTGCACTTTATTGACACACTAGTCAATAACGCTTCGAATCGGGTGTTAGTCTTCATAAGACCACACATTGAATCCATGGGCCAAACTCCACATTTTGTCTCTTTTATTTCAATGTTCATCCTCCACCATCGATCGTGAGAGGATGGATGATCCACATCACACCTCAAACTACCCTAACTCTCAATCCTTCACCATAGATCTATCAGAATCAAACGATTTGGATTTGTTGTCCACTTCTCCTTTGTATCAGAGGCCCTCTATCTGACTCCTGTGAGTTTCCACACTTCGAAATGTTAGCTCCAACGACCTTTCACCTCCATCCTAGACTCTGAAATTTTAACAACCTGTCCAACTTCGATCTGTCATGATATCTACAATCATCAATTATTCTCCCTTTGCTGAACTATACCAAATCCTAGTCCTTGGCCTTACATATGGTTTCCACATGTATCTTTCGTACTCATCCATGTCACTTCCATGTGTCACACTTTCATTTGTTGTCACCACCTATGAGTCTCTGTTAGCTTCCACGTGTCAGTCTAATGACCTGCCACATGTCTCAATATGATCCTTTGATCTATTCAATGTCGAATAGATCACAACCATTCATCATTGTCCTTCTATCAGATTCACTCTAGCTATTTGACTCTGATGGCCTTTTTCCGAGAGCCAATTGTTGGACAACTGAGAGGGGGGGTGAATCAGTTGTCACTGTGTTTAAACAATTATGCTTCTTTTAAAATCTTCACAAGGCACTCAATGATGATCACAATAATGTAGAGAAATAAACAAAAGCACATTCAACATCAGTCACATATATGAGAAAGACAGAGACAGATAATTCCTGAGGAAACCCATAC
>CBVK0100848249.1:0-17114 GCA_900067695.1 Picea abies | reverse complement strand
ATTCTTTACATTATCATACATATGAGCACCAACTCATTGTGAGGCTACAAACTCTGGTTTTGTAAGCTGCAACTTGCTGAGAGCACCAACTCTCTATTTTCTCTAGCACCCACTAGAAGGAAGCACCAACCCCCTAGTTTCTCTAGCACCAACTCCCTAGTTTCTCTAGCACCAACTAGAAGGAAGCACCAACTCCTTGGTTTCTCTAGCACCAACTAGAAGCAAGCACCAATTCTCTGCATTCAAGCACCCACTTGAACCTTTGAGGACACCAGTCCTCCCTAGCACCTCCCAACCACCCTGGTATATAAATTCCTTGTTACTAAAACTTATTATAGTGATATAAAGTTATTCAATGGCTTACCAGCCTTGTCACTGTTCTGTTACACTACTCTGCTCGGTCTGCATCAATGTCTTCTGCACGCCCCTTGCACTTTATGTTCTTCTGCCTTTTATACTCTCTGATCCATATCCCTTCAATGCAACCATCCTCTACTGTGCATTTCTGCACCTGCGCTCTGCCTCCTTTCTCTCATTTGAATCCTTCCCCATGACAACAACCCTCATATCTTCTTTGTTCAACATACTTATGGTCCCTATGCTCCTTGTGCATGCAATATTTTCCATGCCTCTGCATGCTCACACCACGCCAAATCTTCTGCACATCTTGAGTGCTTTTCCTAATCATCGCAACTCTTCAGCTTCTCTGGTGGTTCCCACCATGCGTTCATCATCACTGGGTGTTCTGCTGAGATTCCTCAGCCTCTTTGGTAGTTGAGACTCCTCGTCTTCTCTGGAATAGTCAAGCTTATGCCTTCTATTTCAGTTACAAACTTCAATGCTCAACCATCTGTCAATCCCCTTAAATCATCTTGCTTCACTGGATGAAGCTTAGAGATTCTTCATCTCCTCTGGCAATCACACAGAGGTCTCTTCGAATTCTATGGAAGAGACCATCAATGGTTTCTAGCAGTTATACTGCGACGTGCTATAGTAGCCCTCCGATCTTGTTCAAATTCACCTGCACCATTGGATTGATTCCAAGGGATCTTGCATTCATTTCAACATTTTGGCTTTCGACAGTTCGACATTCATGTGACCATGTGTCTCGACATTCCCAGTCATGATCCCCGAAAAGGAGCTTGGTTTCTCTAGCTCTTTCCTCCATCTCTCGCTGATGTGACCAAGGGCTGTGACCACAACCTTATGCATAAGGCACTTTCATGATTTCACATGTCGTGAATCTGGAGATGAGGCATCTCGACTCTCCAAGTCACAATCCCCGAAACCACGAAATGGCATGGGATCAACGGTCCCGATCGACACTTGATCTGATGGCTCAGATCATTTCGCGATTTCGCATTTCGTGATTTTGACATTCTTGATGTTCAGTGTTCTTTTCACTACAAAGTCCCGATCCACGAAACTTTGAAATGGGGTCGAATCAACGGTCCAGATCACATCTTGATCTGACGGCTGCGATTAAGTCGTGATTTCGTATATCGCGATTTCGTATATCACGATTTCGATATTCCTGTGGTTATTATTCTTTGACATCTCCAACTCTTGATCCGCGAAACTCCGAAATGGACTGGGATCAATAGTCCAGATCAAACCTTGATCTGACGGCTCAGATTAAGTCGCAATTCCACATATCACGATTTCAGGATTCCTGTGGTTATTATTCTTTGACATCTCCAACTCTCGATCCGCAAAACTCTGAAATGGACTGGGATCAACGGTCCAGATCAAACCTTGATTTGACGGCTCATATTAAGTCACGATTCTGCATATCGCGATTTCGATATTCTTGTGGTTATTATTCTTTGACATCTCCAACTCTCGATCCATGAAACTCTGAAATGGATTGGGATCAATGGTCTAGATCAAACCTTGATTTGATGGCTCAGATTAAGTCGCGATTCTGCAAATCGCGATTTCGGGATTCCTGTGGTTATTATTATTTGACATCTCCAACTCTCGATCCGCGAAACTCCGAAATGGACTAGGATCAACTGTCTAGATCAAATCTTGATCTAACGGCTCAGATTAAGTCACGATTCCGCATATTGCGATTTCAGGATTCTTGTGGTTATTATTCTTTGACATCTCCAGCTCTCGATTCAAAAAACTCTGAAATGGACTGGGATCAACGGTCCAGATCAAACTTTGATATGACGGCTCAGATTAAGTCGTGATTTCGCATATCGTGATTTCGAGAGGTTAGGGAACCCCGTTTCTTTGACTCTCTAGTCAGTGAACTGACGATCTTTCCGCATGTGTCCTTCCTGATGATGGACGGTCCTCAAAGGAAAACAAAAAACACGTTTCCCTCTTTGACCCTTGCCCAAAAATCTCACTGCTCATTGTCACTCAGAGCCCAAGCTCTGATAACATGTAGAAATTTAATGACAAAATCAACAAGTAAATAATTCTATTATACACTTAGAAACCTAGAGATAATTGTCTTGTATGAACTCTGAAATGTCTAAACCCACATTCAAAAATTACAATAAGAAGAAATACACATTCCTAAGAAATTTTCTAGCAAAATAAACATAATGAACAACAACCATTCAACTCAGAAAAAAAAAAACCCTCAGAAATTTAAGCAATGCCAGGGAAAAACCAAATGTGGAGAAACCCAATGAGAGAGAGAGATATTTATTATTCAACTTCAGGAAAAATACATATCAATAACAACAATACATATTCTAGCAAGATAAATCCACTTACAACACACTAAAACATTCCCCACAAATTTTGCCTCAATTTCTATGCCAAGTCTGTACAGTTGTACAACCCACCCAGAAAATATGCACCTTGAAATCGATGCACACAGTTTGCTGTATAGACTGTTCTGTATGACCCAATAGAAACAAGAAAAACCCACTAAATAGCCTCAAAAAACATGCCCATGTTGCCTAGATTTTCGTGCCCTCTTGCCCTTGTTGTACAGACTATACAGATCCATACAATACGACCTCCAATTGTAAAAAATCACTCAACACTCAAACATAAATTTTTCCTTGGGATTTGTGCCCAAAATATCTTGGGAAATGTGCCCTCTTTGCTGCCCTAATTTCCCTTTCTCAAGCTTACTCGAAAATCTCTCTCAAACTCTTCCTCAGCGTGTCTTGCAAACTACCCATTGCATTCTCTTATAATCTAAAAGTGACCCTTAACCTTCTCTAACCCTATATCTAATGGCCAAGATCTAATCTTGCCTTTACAAGATCAAGGGTCATAATTCATTCCCTCCAAAATAAATCACTTTAAAATATTAAAGTACATTTTCACTTTATAACATAAGTGCACTTTATGAAATAAAGTCACTTTTATATTAGAAGGTACACTTTATTAAAAAGACACTTTAATAAAAGAACAACTTTATCACAAATTTATAAAAATCCATTACAAAGCCAAGTGTCTAGTACTGTAGGTACAAGGTAACTCCCGCATACAAGACACACATGCAGAGTACCTCCCGAGCTAAAACACTAACATCCTTTTCTTAGCCCTTGATCTGAACTGTTCTAAAATAATCCTTGTCATTTTTCAGACCTTACTCTTTCAGAGTATTCCTTTGATCATACACTCCAAACTCTTATAAGCTATTTCCACGCGCCATTTTCTCAACACTAGTCTGAATCATTTCAAACACATATCCACCGTCCGCCACTCTACCCTCATTGGAATGTTTTCAAACTTTGTCTCCAAAACACATAATCCAAATAACAACCATAACCATTGATCTTATCTTTCCTTTGATTAATATACACCATATATATTTCTTTCTAGATCAATATACACCATTGATTAGTCTCCCTTCATTGGAGTATCCTTCCATTTCACACTCTGAATGCGTGACTCTGAAATCCTTGCTACCACTTTGGATCCCAAACTCAGAATGAACTCTAGCTATGGATATGGGTAGATCTATATCCCATATCTAACCCCAATTACTGATGGATCTCCCTCGATGGATTAGTTCGATGGATGGTTAGGTCCTTCTCGTCGCACACCTCTCCTCTAGTCTTGATCTACGATCAAGAATTGATCTCCTCTTTGATCCAATGGTTTGCAAACATTCGACACATGAAACAATATGGATCATTGATCCAATAGTGATCAGCGATAAAGACCGTCCCTCTTGTCCTGCTCCCTTATACAACTAAAATCCAATCCAATGGTTGATAATAATCTCGATAGGGATTTGATGACTACTATTTCTCCATGCATGAAGAGGTTTTCTTCTACTATCCTCTGAAGGATTTTGACCTTCAATCCATTGGCATATGAATATAATCTAAATATGTTCTTCCTCAATTTCTCTACAACTTAGCCATGAATTCAATCAATTCATTCTCATCTTAGTTGCATCAACCTCTCCGACGATCGATGGTCAATTTCACTCCAACCTACAAACACTTAATCTGACAGAGAATTTGTACACACCCAATTAGCATAGGGGTTTTCAAATAATCAACTCCATATAACACTTGAAAAAGAGTTATTTTCAATCCTAATCATACAGGATTGTACAAAGGTTTTACATAAGGCTCTTTCTCTCTAATGGCCTCTCAATATCTCACATAATTGGTCTGAGTTGCTTTCATTTGGCCACTTTCCTTGGCTTGTTTCTACATTCATTTGGCCACCCTCTTTTTCCAAAAGGCTTACAATAATTTAAACAAAATATCCTGAAACTATAATATGTTTTATATCTGAAAACTCTCACACAAATCGATAGGATTTTCAGATCCTACAAAGGACCTAATTACAATGCATTCCAAGCCTTCTAAAATTCCTTACAACATAGGAATTTCCACAATTAAACAATTAAATCCAAATAAAATCATAGGTCTAACCAAACCATGTTGACTTTGGAGGTAGGATGCTCCTGCATCAAAGTCTCAAGGAAAAAAAAGTGTTCATGATCTCCTGATCATGAGTTCCATTAGCTGAAGTCCTCATGGGTCCCATACTTTATATTTCTTCTTTCATTCCTTGCTACCTTGTTGCTATCTGCAACTTTCCATTTTCCTTGTTGTTTTTGATGTAAATCTTCCTTTCTTCAACATGTCTTCTTTGAGACATATTCACCATTAAGATCCTCATTTCCTCAATATATTTTAAGCCCTAAATCATGGCACATTAATCATTAATTGGGGCATATTACATTAGTATTTTTGTTTTATTTATGTCGGCTTGGGTACATTAGCTGTAAATGTACCTCCTAGTTTCCTATATATACCAAGGAGACCTTTTCATTTGGAATCATCTTGTAATTGTGAATTATTGTAATGTACAAGGAGGTTTCCCCATCGAAGAGGCTTATTATCTGAATTTATCTCTTTTTCAAGGCATGGAGTACTTAGTCTGAGTTTTTTTTTGTTGCTATTTTGATATTTGATTCTTAACATTTGGTATTAGAGATAGACAATCCTCAGGACTAGCTTCTTCAGAACAAATCTTCTTGGAATTTTAGTTACACATTTTTTATGGAAAGTTTCAAGATCTATAATTTACATGGTGTAGAGGAGACATATAGAGATAAAGTGGGTCAAAATTTCAGATCTTTTTTGTTATATTTTTGGAGATACATTCTGTTCAAGTTAGGGTTTTTGACTAGTCCTGAAACTAGTCTGAAAAAAGGTCTTCTTGGCATTTTCACTCCCAAATTTTTTCATCTTGGTTTCGAGTTCTGAAATTTTTACAGTACAAATTTGGAATAGTGAAATATATTGTATACAAATTTCATACCTTCATTCTTTGTACTCTGAAATTTATTCTCTGAAGAAATTAGGGATTTTGGTTGGTCCATATTTTAGCCTAAAACATGTGTTCTTGGGAAAAATGTTATATATGAAGACACAAACCTACAAATTCAGTGAGACCTATTCAATTGGTTAGGGTATAGAAAAAAGTTTTATTGGTAGAAATTTAAAGTTCGGAAGTGAAGATAGTGACACACACTAGGTTGTACAAGTTCGATCCCTTGAAAGGAAAAAAATCATAACATCTTGGGAAAGTTATCATAAAATTATCCTGGAGAATCCAATATTGGTATAACTTGTGGGGTTGGAAAGAAGACACATCAGGATATATAAGGCCAAAATTTTAGAATCAAAAGGGCCGAAATTGTAGAGCTATAACAGAAGAAAGGTCAACCAGCAGAACAATCTCCAAATCAAGGTTTTAAAAAGTGCGCCTTTTTATTTTGGAAGTTTGCATATCTTTTGACTAGAAGATCCAATTGGGGTGATTCAAAAAGTTGAATAAAGTGGGATAAAAGGAGTATCACATAAAATTTATATAATCTTAGGGGATTTTAGGTACATATGTATTCTAACATCTCTAAACGTAGGAGATGTCATTACTTGTCAGTGCTACAACCAGGGGACAATGTGGTTCTTCCACGTACATAGAGTATATCAGAAGGCACCTTACGAATGGTTTCACATTAGAAAAAACCACTATGGATTTGAGCTCCCACGTACCTGGCATATATCGAGAGAGCCCCTAGAATCCTAAGACCAACCAAGTAAACCATTTGTTTGTCTTGTTGCTATAGTACATTGATAACAACACTTGGGGAGATCACTCTCTAGTACTTGGGTAGTTAGATAGTACGACTAAGGGAATGGTCAAGCCTCCTTAGTTAGTTCCATGAGATATTGGGCTGGGTAATATTGTTGGACCCTACACATATATCAGAGAGCTATAACACTTGACACTCCCTTATCTGCGAGGACCTCTACCTAAGCCAATTACGAATTCCTATCTTGCAGTGATACTTGGCCAACATACCACCAAAAAATGGAAATTATACACCAAATAAAACCTCAAAAAGTCCTACTTGGAATATTTATGAAGGTGAAGAAATGTGGAGGGACATAGATGATTTACAAAAGAAGGCAGTAATAAAAGATGAACTAAAAAATATGATGGATTGTTGGCCCTTGACCAAGTTTTGAGGATCCTTTGTCATGTTTGACCTACTTTGGGAATCCGACAGGCTGTCAAAGATGGAGTGCAAGTTGAATCAGATATCGTGGGATCTCGACCCCTTTTTACGGATTTTTGGGTTTTGAGATTATGTAACGAGAATGGGGATGTCAGCCCATGGGTTTACCCATGTTTATGATCATTTTGTAATTTATAAATAGATAGCTAGGTGATGTAAGAAGAGTCCAGTGTGAGAGTGTGCTAAGTGCTAAGTGTTAATTGCTAAGTGCAAGTGGTAATTGTAATTGAGTTGTGCATACTGTGTGAGACTTGCAGAGCTAAGTGTAAGTGATTGTAAGAGACCGTGGAAGGCTTTGTGTTGTACTTCAGGAAAGGAGGATCTATCAAGGTGCACAAATCTCCTGTCCTCTACGGAGTATGATATCATGGCTCTGTGCATGTAGAAGATCGACAGAGAGAAATAAAGAAGAAGAGTTGGTGGATGTAGCCCCAGGGTGGGGGTGAACCACATATATCCTACATTGTGGTTGCTATGTGCTTTATGCATGTTATCTTGTCTATGTGATTGAATTCTTAGTACTCTGATGTATTCTTAGAAGGATATAATATGGTAGCACAGTGATGAATAATGTGAATAAATGCTAGATTTGATCTATGTTTGTATGCTTAGTACTTGAATCTATTGGATTTGTATAAATACTGCGCTGATCTGTTGTTAGGGTTTAGCTGCACTGTAAACTAAGGCTGAATATTAACAAACTGTAACTACTAAGTGCTTTGTTAAGGTGTTGTAATCACAGATCTGTATCCCAGCTAAGGTTGTAGACACTAGATTCATGCAACCACCCCTTCCTCTACCTCAGGTGATACTTCATCTGCTTCGCAGGTGTTGCCGAAAGTGTCGGTAGTTAGGGTTTTGTTGGTGCATTGTTGTAGCATTGAACCTTGGGTATGCCCCCATGCCAACAAATGGTTCCATTGTCGGGACTGAAACTGTGATTGCTAGGAACTGAAGGAAAGAAAGAAAACTCTGTGCGTAGATCTGTTGCCTTAGTGCGCAATATTCTACTTGACCTATAAAGCTTTGTGCTAAGAAGAGAAGTCAGATCCGAAGAAAAGAGGTAAGATATCAAATCTTTGTGCTTTTATAAAGGTAAGAATAGTGAAAAGTTTTAGATCTAAAAGATTTGTGCTCTGCTGAAAGTAAGATTAGTGGAAATTTTTATTTCAAGAGTATGGATCTAGGTATGTTTGGTAAATATTATCCTAGTTTGAAAAATAGGGCATAGCTAGAAGAAAGAAGGTTTGATATGAGTACATCTGATAGAAATAATGAAAGATATGTTATTCCTATGCATATAAAGAATGTTTGTACTAACAAATGGATGCAGGATCCTAGAAAGAATTTTTTGCAGGTTAGTGCGTAGTATAGGAAAGGCTGGGGATCGTTTAAGAAAAAAAAAGGATTAACCCTTTGTTACAGCTGCAGAAGATCGGGACATGTTGCTAAGGAATGCCCTGGAAGAAGACCTAGTTGTCTTTGTTGTAAATCTATGGACCATGAAGTTTTAGATTTCCCTAAAATGATTGCTAAGCTTGACAGAATGAAGACAAGAAAACCTTGAGGAAGGTCATGAAACTGAGACCATGGTAGAACCCCAGACAGAATCAGAGACTGTACTACTGCAAATGAAAGAAACCCTAAATGATCACAGAGATATACACTTATTAGAGATATTCAAAGAAAAATAATGCATAGAAGAAAGAATAAGATATTTCAACATAGACTATGTCCTAGATGAGGAAACACAGGTAAATATCATGACAGAAAGAACTTGGGAAGCTTTAGGAAATCCTGATACGATTCCTTCATTGGGAGGAATAAGACTATTCAGGGGAAAGATGATAACCCTATGTGGAAGACTCACCCAGGTATCTATGAGTGCTCATGGAGCTTCGACAGAGGAAGATTTAGATGTTGTTAGATTCATTGAGAACAACGCTCCATTTACTATGTTATTAGGAAAAACCTGGATCAAGAAAGATCAGACCAGAAGAAAATAAGAGGAGGCCCTAGAACAAAAAAAGTAGGAATTAAAAGATTTAATGACTAGGAAGATAACACACTTGATTGCAGAACAAGAAAAAAGATCGAAGCTACTTAGGACCAGAAACTTGGATCACGAAGTTGAAAGAACACAAGAAGATTCACAGACGACTAGAGCACCTACCCCTGATAGAGAAGAAATATTACTCTCTAATCCTATGAAAGAATCCCAACAACGCGAAGATGCTATGCCAAAAGAATACAAGAATCATAATGGAAAAAGGATTACCAAGATGAAGATCATCGGGAAGAAGGCTAGAAAACTCAGTAAGAAGAGAGAAAAGACTGAAAATCTATAGAAGGGCCTAGAGGGAACTTCGTGGAAGGAATATTTGCAAAATCGAAACTTCGCCAGGATATCAGAACAACGCCCCATGGAACTTCACCATGGTGAAGCGATATGACCATTGGAAGCATTATAACCATTGGACTGCTGTTCTAGAATGGTTATAGTTATGACCAACAATCTCGCGATCGAACCATTGGGACCATGTCGCAACGGACAAAACTACATTGATGGAAAGATTCTTATCCGTTTGAGAGATCTGTTACATCGTGTCTACTTATTCCGTCGACTATTGCACCAAGAACACTTTTTCAAATTGTATCAGAGCTAACAAGAGAACCCATTGCTACCATGCTGTGGTTAGTAAGATCGACATTGATTCTATTGATTTGAGCACTCACCCATCCACTCATGTTTTCCGATCGAGAGCATGAATGTCGGACGAGCTCAACGTTGTGGAGAAGTCATTTAAGGAAGTTTTAATTGATATGATGGCCGAGAGAGTGATGTCCACATGAATTCAAGCTTCATCAATGCGAGGAGTGCAAGCCTCTTCATCGAATGCTCACAGATCCAGACCATCCTGACCAACAACAAAGAAGAGAACCAATCACATAGATGATCTAGGAAATGTGAAGTTAATCCCAACCATCTTACCCGACTAAATATCACCTCTGGCCGACGTGGTGAGTCGTGACAGTGTCCCGAGGGATTTTGATTACACCATGGTTACTGCGTACCTCTCGAAGGGGATACGTGCAGTTATAATGCAACGAGATAAGATCATGATGTTGAAGTTCAACGAATTCAACCTAGGTGACCGCAAGAATTACAACATGCTTTCTCCTTACAAGTATCTGACCAAGATGAAGGGAAAGAACTTGAAAATAATCCCCCAACCATGGACTATGAACCTCACGCAGTCCACCCTCTTGAATGTGATGAAGATCCCACACTTTGGAAGGCACCAGGATGTTAACACTTGTGTTAATCTCCTGCTCTCATGTTACCATGGTGACTACCTATGGATAGATAGACACATTATAGTCAATTTGATGCTGATCCATAGGATCATCGGATTGAGCATGCAGGGACCTGACCCGCAAGACTTCTACCCAAGGACGGCTTACGACCGCACCCTGGCATAGAAAATTAAGGACACTTATGATAATGTAGAAAAGGGAACGCAAGGTTACAAGGTAGCTTCCATCCAGAATGACGCAGTGCACCTGGCCTGCCAGCTGATCCCAGGGAAGCTAGTGAGGAAGAATTGACCAACTCAAGTCACAGGATTCATTGTTGACCTAGCCGAGAAATGTGTAGAAGGACTCCATATGAACTGGGCAAAGTACTTGGTCAACCAAATGGAATTAGACTACCGCGAAGCTCAGGATCAAGGCTATGAGTTCCACTTTAGCTGGCTCTTGATCCTCATCACATTTACCACTTGGGAAATGTCAGAAGGCATGACCTTCCTAGACATTGAGCTATTCAAGCCACTCACTATTCAAGCTATTCAAGCTATTCAAGCCACTCGCTATTCAAGCTATTCAAGCCACTCGCTATTCAAGCTATTCAAGCTATTGACCTATTCAAGCTATTCAAGAAGTGGCAGTTGAATTCAGTCTTTCATACCTATTATCTCCGAATGAAGAGGGATATCAAAGCTATCCCTCGCATGACACCGAACACCCTGCATCGATTCCAACCCCTCATGAAGTTTCACACAGATTGAAACTTCATTTATATCATCGCACATGAATATGAGCACAAAGAAGATATTCAATCGTACTACAAGCTCACAAAATAGGACATTGAAGAGATCACCAAGGACTGGTCAACAAAAATCCTCATCCCCGCAGACCCCATAGAAATGTCAGACCTTGAACTAATAGACAACCTTGAGACCAATCATGAAGTAAAGGATCATCTTGGACCCAATAGAAGGAGGAAGAGTGAAGAGGTCCAAAACTTGAGCAACACATCGGAAGGAACTGCTTCAGTATCACCTAGATGAGGGGGTGATGACAGAGTAGAAGAGACAAATGACAAAGAGGACTAGCAGAAGAAAGGTGGAGTAACACCACCTAGGGACCCTGCTAATGAGGCTGATCCCTTGAAGAAAAGGAAGGTTTCTCCCATGAAACCCACTTCCCAAAAGAAATCCAGAGCCACCTTGACTAAGATGCAAACTGTGCTCACTGTAGATGACTTCGACTTCATCATCGTAGCTATAGCAGATGCCTCGTAGGACCTCTTGCAGAAACATGAAGCCAAGCAGGAGGAGATGTATGATAGAATCAAGGTTGAACTCAGAGGGGTACATCAGAACCTTTAATCCAGCCGCACAGTATCCACTGTGCCCCACCATCAGAAGCACCTGATTTGGGAGATGAGTTTTCCCAACTCCGCAGACTAGCTGATGTGACCGAAGCTCGCCTTCATCACACACAAGAAGAAACTGAACATGCCACAGAGGCCCTAAATAAAGTACAAAAATTAGTCATAGAGAAACGTCGAGTTGTGCAACAAGTGAAGCTGCCCTCCAAGCTAAGTTTGAAGAAGAGAAAGCGCAGATCCAACAAGAGAAAGATCAGTTTCTTGCAAAGTAGGTAGGAGTAAAAGAAGCAGTCAATAGAGCACTTCGCTCCATGACAAGCTTAGAATAAAAGGAGAAAGACCCAGTGGAACATCAAGTAGAGTAGCTCGTGGAAGCTATCTAACAGATTCAATAGAGAATTACAGACCTCGAGCTATGAACAGTGCCAAGAACCTCACAGGATGTGTGAGATCAAAGAGAAGCCACTGCTGGAGCGCAATCGAGAGGATCAAAGCATTCGCTCTGGAATGAAAACAGAGAAATTCTCACAACACATAAAATTATGAGTGACTCACTGAAGATACTGAGCTAAAGGTATTGGAGTCACAGCTCCAGGAGGAAAAGCAACAAGCAACAACTGTATAGGCGTAGTTGAAGATCTTGTCAGTAGTTGAAAGGATGAAGCAATCCCAAGAATAATGCACTGCACAATAGCAGGTCCACACCATTCAGAGCAAAGTCATGGAAGTGACTCAAAGGCTCGAACCAATCCAGGATGAAGCTTACCAACTGTTTGAGGATATTGAAGGTCGAGGCATAGAGTTGGAACAAGTAGTTTCTATAGTTAAACAACATTTAGAGGGACCTGCCAATGAAGCAGTCATCCAATAGTTCACCAAGCAGGAGGCCCTGGTGCAACAACAGTTTGAAGCAACTCGAGGCTTTTGAAGCACAACTACCCAGACTAGAGTGACTCGGGATGAGTCACAGGTGAGTGTTGGGGGCCTGTTGGCCCTTAACCAAGTTTTGAGGATCCTTGGTCATGTTTGACCTACTTTGGGACTTCGACAGGTTGTCGAAGATAGAGTGCAAGCCGAAGCAGAGATCGCAGGATCTCGACCCCTTTTTAGGGATTTTTGGGTTTTGGGCTTATGTAACGGGAATGGGGATGTCTTCCCATGGGTTTACCCATGTTTAGGGCCATTTTGTAATGTATAAATAGATATCTAGGTGATGTAATAAGAGGCCAGTGTGAGAGTGTGCTAAGTGCAAGTGGTAATTGTAATTGCTTTGTGCATACTGTGTGAGACTTGCAAAGCTAAGTGAAAGTGATTATAAGAGACTATGGAAGGATTTGTGCTGTACTTCAGGGAAGGAGGATTTAGCGAGGTGCACAGATCTCCTTTCCTCTATGGAGTAAGATATCCTGGCTCTGTGCATGTAGAAGATTGACAGAGAGAAATAAAGAAGAAGAGTTGGTGGACATAGCCCCAGGGTGGGGTGAACCACATATATCCTGCGTTGTGGTTGCTATGTGCTTTATGGATGTTCTCTTGTCTATGTGATTGAATTCTTAGTGCTCTGATGTATGCTTAGAAGGATCTAATATGGTATCTTAGTGATGAATAATGCGAATAAATGATAGATCTGATCTATGTTTGTATTCTTAGTACTTGAATCTATTGGATCTGTATAAATACTATGCTGATCTGTTGTTAGGGTTTAGCTATGCTATAAACTAAGGATGAATATTAATGAACTATAACTATTAAGTGATTTGTTAAGGTGTTGTAATCACAGATCTACATCCTAGCTAAGGTTGTAGACACCAGAGTCCTCCAACCACCCCTACCTCTACCTCGGGTGAGACTTCATATGCTTCACAGGTGTTGACAAAAGGAACGGTAGTTAGGGTTTTGTTGGTGCGTTGTTGTAGCGTTGAAACATGGGTCTTCCCCTGTGCCAACATGGATTCAACTAAATATAATCTGGAAGTGATGATGGATACTAAGATGGATGGATTAAAAGGGGAGATAGCAATTGAGAGGCCACCTGAAAGTGAGAATGTATCCCATGAAATTCATGATGAGGACAAAATGAAGATGAATCAATACTGGAGAAAATCCAACTTTGGGTTGAATACCAACCACTTCCTAAGATCAATATGAGGAAGTTTGATGACAAGGATCCAATAACATGGATACTCGAGATGGAGAAGTTCTTTGATATACATGAAGTGCCACACACAAAAAAGGTATGACTTGTGTCCTTATATTTAGAACCTAATCAGTTTGTGTGGTATCAATGGCTTTGTTCCCGCAAATCACTTGTCACTTGGAATTTTTTTATGGAAGAAATGATAACACCAAATGAGGATATAAGGAGAAATACCTTCTTTAGCCAATTGATAAATATCAAACAAAAGGGTTAAGCTGCGGAGGACATTGAGAACTTCCAAAGATTGAATATAAAGGTAACATATATTCCATATGAGCACCTGATTGATGTCTTTAAAGGAACTTTAAAGGATAGCATTCAACATGAGGTTCACTTTTGGGAACCCAAATAATTGGAGAATGTGTTCAGGGTGGCAATAAATGTTGAAAGTAAAAAATTGGCTATGGCTACTAGAAGGACCATCCCTAACATCTATCGAGAGAATAATGTTCCTTCTTCTAAACAACCTCAACCTACAAGGTTGACACCTCAACAGTTGGAGGAAAAAAAAGAAAAGGGTTTATGCTTTAATTGTGACAACAAGTACAGTAAGGAACATAAGTGTAGTGATAAGAAATTATTCTACATAGATTGTGAAGAGGAACAAGAACAAGAACAAGAAAAATCTCAAGATTAAGATGTAGAAGAGATTTCTTATGAAGAGATGACTCCCACCATATCATGTCATGCATTGGTTGGAATTATCACTCCTCAAACCCTCAAGATCGAAGGATATGTCAAAAATAAAAAGGTAATAGTGCTAATTGATTTAGGTAGTACTCATAATCACTATAAATTAGCCAAAGCTCTCAATTGTCCAGTGCCAGAGTTTCAAGTAATGATTGCAAATGGAGGAACTATCAATTTCTCAAGAAAATGCCATAAGATCAATCTTACTATGGGGGGATATATAATGAATAGTTCAATGATTGCTATAACCATGGGTGGTGCTAATGTCGTACTAGGGGTCCAATGGTTACAATCACTGGGAACAATGAATTTTAATTTTTAAGAAATTTTCATGAAATTTTCATTGGAAGGAAAGGAATTTGAGTTAAGGGGTATCACAAGGAAATATAGTAAGGTGTTAAGCTCTAATGGCATGACAAAATTATTGAAAACGGGACATCATGGTGTAATTGTACAACTATATACACTAGATGTTAAAACATCTAAGCCATCTATTCCCCTATATCCCTAAAGGATTATTGACAAACATTCCAAAGTTTTTGAATATATTCCTGGAGGTCTTCCACCCACTCATGATCATGATCATGTTATTCACTTAATTCTGAGGAGTCTTCCTCCTAACATCAGGCCTTATAGATACCCTTATGCCTAGAAGAGAGAAATTGAGCATATGGTTAAATAAATTTTAGAGGTTGGCATTATTATACCTAGCTAAATTTCTTACTCTACACCGGTGGTAAGGTAGTCAAGAAAGAGGGCACATGGCGTATGTGTCCAGATTATAGAGAGCTCAACAAGATCACCATAAAGACAATTTTCCCATTCATGTCATTGATGAATTTTTAGATGAAGTACATGGAGAAATCTACTTCACAAATTTGGATCTTCATTTAGGGTATCATCATATTAGAATGAAGGAAGAAGATATCCCAAAAAAAACATTCAGAACTCATGAAGGCGATTATGCATTTTTGGACATGCCTTTTGGCCTTACGAATGCACCTTCCACATTCAAAGGGTTGATGAATTACATTTTCAAGCCCTTCCTTCGAAAATTTGTGTTGCTATTTTTTGATGATATACTAATCTATAGAAAGTCTTGGGAAGATCATGTTTGACATGTTGACATGGTGCTACAAATATGAAAGGGGCAACATCTATATGAAAAACCATCCAAATGTTTCTTTGGGGTGAAGGAGGTAGAGTATTTGGATCATATTGTATCACATGAAGGTGTCAAGGTAGACCCTAACAAGATTAAATCCATAATGGACTGGCCGATTCCCAATGGACTGGCCGATTCCCAAAACATTGAAGAATCTTAGAGGATTTTTGGGTCTGACAAGTTACTATCGCAAGTTTGTTTGGAACTATGGAAGAATAGAAGCACCTTTAAATGAATTAACTAAGAAGGATGCATTTTCATGGACTCCAGAGGCAACTCAACCTTTTGAAAAACTTAAGGAGGAAATGTGCAAAACTCCTGTCTTGACTACACCATAATTCACAAAAACATTTATTATGGAATGTGATGCCTCGATAAATGACATTAGTGTTGTTTTAATGCAAGAAAGAAGACCCCTTGCTTTTGAAAGTCATCCACTCAAGGGAAAGGATTTACACAAACCCATTTATGAGAAGGAAATGATGAGAATACTACATGCATTGAAGCAATGATGCCCTTACCTAATAGGTAGGCAGTTCAAGGTCAAAACATATAATGAAAGTCTTAAATACTTCTTAGAACAAAGACTATCTTCATAAGAGAAAAAAAAATGGGTGACCAAGATGTTGGGTTATGACATTCAAATCATCTACAGAAAAAGGAAGTGAAATTTTGTGGAAGATGCAATCTCAAGAAAGGATGAATATGTTGAGGAATTTCTCTATGCTATCTCTACCATCCAACTTGATTGGATAACAAAAGAAATGGATGAATGGAAGAATGACGAAGAAGTGTGGATTCTCATTCAAAGGTTGCATTAGGATTCTAGTGCATATGATACATTTACATGTAAAAATGATTCACTATTATGTAAACATCACTTATATTTATTTAAGAAATCCCAACTGAAACAAAAGGTACTTTTGGAATTGCACACCTTTCCGGTAGGAGGGCACTCAGGATTTATGAAAACCTATCACAGGGTTAAGAGGGAATTGTTTTGGGATGGCCTTAAAACTGATGTTCAAAGGTTTGTAGTAGAATGTTTGGTTTTCCAACAAAATAAGGTGGAAAAAATTAAGACCCCAGGTATTTTACAACCATTATCCATTCCAAGTCAACATTGGGAGGAGGTTTCCATGGATTTCATCACAAGGTTACTGAAGTCTGAAGGAAAGAGTGCCATCATGGTGATTGTTGATAGACTTACCAAGTACACACACTTTTGTGCACCGTCTCATCCTTTCAAAGCTAGTACAGTTGCTACCACATTCATGGAGACAATTCAAAAGCTACATGGAAGCCTAAAGGTTATTGTAAGTGACAAAGATCCCATCTTCACTGGACATTTTTGGAC
>CBVK0100848247.1:0-11490 GCA_900067695.1 Picea abies | reverse complement strand
CACGTGAATACATGCAAGAATCCTGTAAAAATGCCTCTTTGTATTAATGGAAGATCTCTTGAAAAGTATTACAGTCTGATAGCTCATGGGGCGTAAAGATCAACCCTCAATACTTCGAAAAGTGAAGTATTTATAACCCNTAAAGATCAACCCTCAATACTTCGAAAAGTGAAGTATTTATAACCCAAAATTACAAACGATCCTGTCTTTAAAGATCAAGACATGGTAAATCTATTTTTAGCCTAACTAACTTAACAATCTACAAAAATCTAGGAATTGTTTGGTGATGTGTCGCAACTGCATGCTATTTTCTAGGTGAGCTGTTGGGGAGGCCTCTGCACAACCTCATCTGACTGGATAGTTGACTATGCTGGTACAACTCATCTACTACTCGATCAGGTCACAAAGATCTTCCCATCGAAGATGACTAGGAATGCTGACTTTGAGTAGCCTTCAGTAGACTTCATCCATTTCTATGTATTTGGTGAAGGTAGGCTTGGTGATGAAGATATATCAGATCTCATGCTGAATGATGATGTCCAACTAAAGTGCATCTAGGAATTCCTTACCAGTGATGCTGCCTTGAATTCCTGAAAACTTTGAACTATCCTTAGCCACATCGGCCAGTCTCTTTTTGTAGTCTGAGAGTATCATCAGTTTGTCGTTTATCACCTTCAGACCAGGAAGACCTTTCTTCAGTAGAGCCTCAATATTGCTGAAAAACTTTTGTACCCCTTGGTCCATGGTCTGAACCTTTTCTTCCAATTGTAACATCAATCCTCTCTTGGTCAAGACTCTCTTGACCTCAAGGATGGTCTCTGTTCTATCTTCAATTCTCATCTCTTTCAATTCCTCTCTGGTTTTAGAATTTAGGAACTTGATGATTTCATTAGCCTGTGTGGGCATCTCTCCCAATTCTGATCTGATTTTCTCGATGGCCTATTTGCTTCTCTGCACCAATTCATTTTTCTCAAACATAATCTGTATCATTGGCCATATCTCATTCATAGACTTCGTGATGTCTATCCAGACACTTTCTTTAACTTCGGCCAACGTTTTACCTGCCACTATTTTCTTCCGGAGCTGTTGTAACTCTTGTTTGAGATGGTATGACACCTGTTTTTCCTTGGAAAAGTTGGTTTGATAAGAATTTTTGAGTTCCTGAAGGTTCTCAATCTCCCTTTTTAGCCTACTAATTTCTGTCTCCTGCAGGTTCATATTTTCCATAGATTTGGACAATTCAACCGTCTTTTCCTGAGACGTCAATGGATTCGCCGATGGGACTTCTGCTGGTGATGTTGTGCTCACTCCTGAGAGTGGAACTGCACTCAATGGAATGAATTCCATGGGTTTCAAATGTTCTTTCTCTTTCATTAGCTTTTCCATCTCAGCTTCCATTTCTTTCAGCTGTGCATTTTGCTCCATGATTAATTTAAGCATCTCATATTTTTCTCCTTCTGTTTTTGCTATTTCCTTCGCCTGTGAGTCTACTGTTAGAGGAAACTTCAATTGATTCCTCAAAGACGCTATATCTGTGTTTTTCTTCTTGATCATATCCTCGGCTGATTTCATAATGGGGATGATTTTACGGGCTAAATTTCGCTCATGGGCTAATTTTCCATGATTTTTCCAAAAACGAGATTCGCTATTTTAAAAATGATTCGCCCAACTTCTATAGGATATAATTATTTTACCTTAAAAATCGACAAAATTTTATAAAAACTATATAAAATCGTTAGAAATTTGAATATTTTTACAAAAATATTGCCAATCATTTATAGTTGGCATATGAAGGATTAGTAAGATTCGCCAAGGTTTCTACATTTTAAAATAAATTTCCATCCTTAAAATCATCCCTGTTTCACATTTGAGGGATCGTACACGATCTTGAGGAATAGTTCCTCCAATGTCTTGATCCTGTTGTCTTTGGCAAAGGATGATATCTTCTCCAACTTCAACTATGTCTGGACGTTGTTCAGAGACACTTGTAATCTGGAGGTAGTAGTGGAAGCATGTGCTAGTGTGGAGAAAACCATTTCTCCCGTCTGCCTGTGTAGATCCATTTGATCAGCAGGATGCACGTCTTTGGTCTGGAATTCAAAAGTGGCCCTTTTGTAATCAGTGATTACCTTTGGGTCTGGTACCTATGCTTGGAGGAATGCAATGTGCATTTTTCCCTTCAACATGTCGAATGTCAATAGTAGCCTGTGTTGTGCAGATGACATCTGCTTCCAGAATTGGGTGTATGTGTTGTTGGTCAGAGTCTAATTATTTTTCTTTATCATATCATATTTCCCAAAGATACTGAGTTTCAGACTTGTCTTGCCTAGTTGGTCGATTGGTGGAGTATCTGTAGGCTTCTTTGGTAACACTATGGTTATAATCTGCTTGCCTCTTGTATTGAGAAGCAACCGATCAACCTCTGCCACTGTAGTAGATGGAACTTCCTTCTCTCCAGCCGGGTCAAAAGCTGTGGTTTTGGGCCTCTTGGTATGCAGTTGAAATTCTTCTAATGACACTTCAGTGACAGGAGGTGACAAATACCGCCTAGACCTTTTCTCCTTCGGAGCCTGTGGTGTGGTTGTCTGTGATATAGTGATAGAAGTGTCCTATTGTTCTGTCTTGACCAAAGTATTTGGTTCCCATCCCGTCTGATTTGGAAATTTTTCTATCTCAGGCCTAGATTCGTGGACATACGGGATATTCTTGTTTTTCACCCTCATCTCAGAAACAATCCCGCACGGATCATAGTTCCATGTGAAACTCATAAAGAATTTCATTTCCTTCAATAGCTTATCTACTTCTTCCCCTGGGCTTTAAATTTTTGAAGATGAAAGACCCAATCTGCCCTTTGATTCTGAGTTGTTGCTTTTTCTTTAAAGACACAAAGTGAATATCATCAGATTTTATCATATGCCTTACGTATTCCAGAGTAAAAGTTTTGACAGGTAAGTATTTGGGCAGTTTATATGGGGCCAACTCACACCAATAGATTCTGATCTCAGTGTGATCTTGGTACAAGTACCAATAACCAGTCTTTGTATGATCCGAGAGATGTAGGATCCTCTAAACTTCATCATTAATCCTGGGTTTTGGTCTGCCTCTAAGCATACTCACCACTAGGTGGTAGAACTGATCAATGAACTGCTTGAAACTGAAGTTCGTGGAGTTATGTCTGAGTAGGGATGTCCATGTGGTCACTACCTGGGGTCTGCCATCTCTGTCCATCTTCTACATGGAAAAAGTAAATTTGTCTGCTTGGAAGAAAACAAATAGGTATGCCAGTATTGAAGAATACCAGAACATGTCTTCTATGGTGAAATTGAGAAATTGCTCGTGAATATTATTCGCCGGGAATGTGCTAAAATCAAATTGTGTAGTGGTCTTTTCATTGGTGGAGAAAATAGACAAAAACCCCAGAATGGGTTCATCTACCCACTGATCTGAATGATAACCCAGCAAGGTGCATAGGGACATGATAACCTGGTTTCCTTTGGTTGAGAACATGGAGGAAGGATAAGGGGGATTTGTAGCGGGGAGCTGAGCAGATTGTGGAAGAAAAAGCTCAAATATTTGAGCTCTTTGAGGAAAAGTCATCTTCTGGTATAACTCCTTAAGGATTTCAAGGTTAAAAGGTGATGTGGAGTCGGCTTGGGATATTTGCATCATTTGGTCAATGGCTTCTGGCGTGATGAGGAAAAGAACTTCCCCAGAGGAGGATACAATGGCTCTTTGCTTGGGGATATAGTGGGCTTGGCACTTGAGGGAAAACTCTAGGAAATGGTGAATCTGATGGAAGAGATATAGGGGTAGGTTGGACTCCCAGAGTCCAATTTCATCACTCTAGTACAGGAAAACTTCTTTAAGACATGACTAAAGGTCTGCGAAGTCGAAATCCCACTTAGTATATGCAATTAAGTAATCTTTTTCGGCCAGTGGAATCCTGTCGAGGTCGACAGGAGGTGGGAGAAATGGATTCTCCTCTCCTTTTTCTCGTTTTGACTTTGGCTCCATTACTGTAACAATACCTGCAAATAAAACAACATTAGCGGGGATGATTGTAGATAAGGGAGACTGACTGTAAAGGAGAAGAAAACGGGGTAAATTCTCTGGTGCGATGAGTGGGTAAATGGTAAAGGAATGAAGAGTAAGGGTAATTTTGAGTAAACGGGTATCTGTTCGGCTCTGGACAAGTACTTCGATTATGAAGATATCGAATAGGATAAGAAAGTCAAAAATGTCTTCACTAGACTTAAAGGGCATGCAACACTGTGGTGGGATGAACTATAGACTGATAGGGATTGCAAAGGCAAGCAAAGAATCAAAATATGGGATAGAATGGTTGCAAATATGAAAGCCAATTTTATACCCAAGGACTACCAAATTAATCTGTCTCGAAGAATGCAGAATTTGATACAGAAAGGAATGACAGTGAAAGAATACACTGAAGAGTTCTACAGGATAAATATTAGAGTTGGTCATCGTGAAAATGATGATGAAAGATACATGAATGGTCTGAGATATGACATTTAGGACGAGATGAGCATGGTGACGATTAGAAATGTGGAAGATGCTTATCAGATTTCTCTAAAGGCTGAAGAGAAATTGGCCCAAAAATAAAGTAAAAAACATAGAGGTAGAAGTCAAAGTAGAGGCAAAGCAATTTCCCAAGATAGAGTACAAAAGCCTAAGGAGGAAGACAAGAAGCCTCATACTCACCTAGAAAGAGGAGGAAGTTCACAGGGAAGACAATCTGCGACATAAATACTTTTCCGTGAGATAGAGGAAGAGGAAGATGCAGATGAGGTGAGATAAAGTGTTTTGTTTATGGAAAGGTCAAACATAAGTCTTATGAATGTCCTGACAGAAAAAGAGATGGAGGAGGTGAAGATCACATTTCAGAAGTGTAAAGGCGAAATTTTGAGGCAGAAGATGCAGAAGGTGGAAGATCCTTAATGATGAGGAAAATTATCTTAAATCCAGAGAAAGAAGCAGAGAATCCAGTCCAAAGAAACAGTTTGTTTAGAACTGCTTGCAAGACCAAGGATAGGGTATGCAATGTAATTGTGGATAGTGGAAGCATAGATAATCTAGTCTCCACAAAAATGGTGGAAAATATGGAATTGGATATAGTTGCACATCCGAGCCCGTACAGAGTCTCGTGGTTGCAAAAAGGACATCAGGTAATAGTCACTAAAAAATATTTAGATAGTCACTAAAAAATATTTAGTTGAATTTAATATAGGGGGTTACAGAGATGAAATCTTATGTGATGTTATACCCGTGGATGTTTGTCATCTTTTGTTGGGGAGACCGTGGAAATATGACAGAAATTTTGTTCATGATGGGAGAAAGAACATGTATACCTTAGAGAAGAATGGTAGGACTCATATGTTGCTGCCAATTGAAAATAAAAAGGTGAAAGAAGAAACAAGAAATACTATACTTCTCATCAGTGGGAAGGAGCTTCTTGATGAAGTCAAGAAAGAATAAGACATGTAGTTTGTTGTAGTGAGAAAACCTAGAGTCATTTTGACAAGTACTTTGATAGACGATCTACTAGAGGAAATTCAAGAACTGTTGGACAATTTTGCTAAAATCATGGTGAACAATTTACCTTGTTCATTGCCACCCATCAGGAGTATAAGCCACCAAAAAAAAGCAACGTATAGATTGACATCACAGGAGAATGAGGAGTTCAAGAAGAAAGTCCAGAATTTGATGGAAAAAGGATTGGTTAGAGAAAGCTTGAGTCCATGTGTTGTTCCAACAGTTCTAAGTCCAAAAAAGGATGGTGGATGGAGAATGTGTACTGACTCAAGAGCTATAAACAAAATCACCATCGGGTATAGATTTCCTTTACCGAGGATGGATGACTTGATGGATTGCTTAAGTGGAGCAATTTTTTTTTCAAGACTTGATTTGAAAAGAGGATATCATCAGATTCGAATGAGAGAAGGTGATGAATGGGAGACAACATTCAAAACGAATCAAGGACTATATGAATGGCATGTCATGCCATTTGGTTTGACAAATGCGCCGAGAACTTTCATGAGATTAATGAATGAATTCTTGAAGGATATTATCGGTAAGTTTGTGATTGTGTATCTTGATGATATACTAATCTTCAGTAAGACCGAGGAAGAACACTTGAGACATTTAACTCTAGTAATGAGGAGATTGAAGCAAGAGAAGTTGCTGATAAATTTGAAGAAGTCGCCTTTCATGAAGAAAGAACTCATTTATTTGGGGTTTGTGATCTCTTCAAATGAGTTGAATATGGATCTTGAGAAGGTAAAGAAATCAAATATTGGCCATCGCCAAAGAACATCTTTGAAGTCAGAATATTCCATGGATTAGCCAGTTTTTACCGGAAGTTCATAAGAAATTTTAGTGGAATTTCTTCACCAATGATGGACACAGTCAAGAAAATACATAAATCTTTTCATTAGATAGAGGAAGCATAGAGAAGTTTTAAATTGCTGAAGGAGAAAATAACTGGACAACCAGTTTTGGTTCTGCCAGATTTTAGTAAAACATTCTGAGTCAGATGTGATGCAAGTGGATTTGCGATTAGAGCAGTCTTGAGTCAATAAAATAGAACGATTGCATACTTCAGTGAGAAGCTGAATGATGCCAAAGTTAAATATTCCATGTATGATAAAGAATTTTATGCAATCATACAGGAATTAAAGAAATGGAGGCACTACTTGATTCCGAAAGAGTTTGTCTTGTATAGTGACAACCATGCTTTACAATTCATAACTCGATAGGAGAAGCTAAACCAGAACCATGCAAAATGGGTTGAATATGTGTAGAACTTTAATTTTGTTATAAAGCACATTTCTAGAACTACTAACAAGGTTGCTGATGCATTAAGCAGTAAATGTTTGATTCTGCAGGAGTTTCGTGTGAAGACCTTAGGTTTTGATAGCCTTAAGGATATGTATAGAGATGATCTAGATTTTAAAGACGCTTATGAGGAATGAGAGAATCCATTTCTCATATATATAAGCCAATGGATTGATTATTTGATTTAGGATGGACTATTATTCAAGGGAAATCAGTTGTGTATTCCGAAGAGTTCCATGAGAGAGAATCTTCTAAAGGAAAAACATAGTGGGGGATTGGCTTGACATTTTGGCCATGAAAAAATGTTTACGCAACTGAACAACTTATACTATTGGCCAGGGATGAGGAAATATGTCAATAAATTTGTGAACAAATGCAGAATTTACCAACATGCGAAAGGGAAAAGACAGAATACAGGATTGTATCAACCATTGTCAGTACCAGAGAGGCCATGGGATGCAGTAAGCATGGATTTTGTGTTAGGATTGTTGAGGAAACAAAGGGATTGTGATTCCATATTCGTGGTAGTCGTCATATTCTATAAAATGGAACATTTCATTCCATGTAAGAAAACCAGTGATGAAACTCACATTGCAAACCTATTTTTCAAGGAAGTTGTTAGACTTCATAGCTTACCCAAGAGTATAGTTTTAGACCGAGATACCAAATTTGTTGGTCATTTTTGGAGGACACTATGGAAGAAGCTGGGAACAAAATTATCTTTTAGCTCAACATATCACCCTTAGATGGATGGATAGATCGAGGTAATGAAACAAAGTTCGATAGATTTATTGAGGAGTTTAGTAGCTGAACATAGTAGTAAGAGGGATCAGATTCCTCTGCAAGCAGAATTTGCATATAACGATTCATCTAACAGAAGCATAGGACAGAGCCCATTCCAAATGACATATGGGATGGAGTTGAGAGGAGTATCTGAATTGATAGACTTAGGGCAGAGTGAATTCAGAAGTGATGGAGTGGAGGATTTTGCAGTAGAGATGCAAGAGCTTAATGACAAGGTTAAGGAGCGGTTAAAGAATTCCAACCAGGAATATAAGTGCAAAGTAGATCAACACAGAAGAGAACTTTAGTTTGAAGTAGGAGATTTGGTCTTAGCTCACTTGAGGAAATAAATATGCCCAAGGGGAACATATAATAAGCTACAGATGAAGAATATAGGGCCATGTAATGTTTTGAGGAAATTTGAGGCCAATGCTTATGAAATAGAATTACCGGATGGGGTAGGAATATAACCCATATTCAATGTAGTGGATTTGTATCCTTACAGACCAGATGAAGTGGGAGAAGAGATCCAAAAAGAAATTCAATGGGTTAAACAACTACCTATAGTTGAAAATACACAGATGGAAAAGATAATTGACCAAAGAGATGGGAAGAAGACCCGAAGAAAATAATATTCTGAGTATTTGATAAAATGGAAGGGACACCCAATTGAGGATGCCAGTTGGGAAAGAGAAGCCAAGATCCAAAAACATGGATAGATGATGTAAGAGCTCATGAACATGATTTCATGAATTCATGAACAGGAGCTCATGAATTCATACCCACCAACTTATCCTTTTCCATATCTTGTAGTTGCAAGGTGATGTTTGTAAGCTAGGAATGTACATATATTATCCCTATTGACATCTCACCACCTTCTAGTGTAGCTTATAAGTGCATTGAAATTTCCATGGACTTTTCTTACATCATCACTTTTGATGCAAGAGCATCGTAAGCAAGCTAGCAAAGCAAGCGCAGAAGCGGAGGACAGCTGGAAATGCACCAACGCATGTTTTGAGAAAACTTTGAATTTCAAAAGATAAAGCATTAATGAAATATCTGAAAGGATGTATTTGCATTTATGTTTTCGAGATTGTAAACAGATCTTGAGCATTTCTCTCATCTGTCAGATATGGAGGTATTTAACTGTAATGAATGTAAAGTAGGTATCTTTAATTCCGATTAGATAGCTATATATGTAAGAGGGAAAACTCTAGAAATCTCCCTCCTAGGAATTGTATCAAAAGAATTATTCTCAATTGTAAGCTGTAGAGCAAGAGAATAGGAGAGAAGAAGAACAAAGACTGTAGGAATCTTATAAGCAGATAGATGTTTCTATTGAACCCATGTACATATGCACTTGGATTAATATAAAGAATCTTTGATCCAATTTCATGGTGTTTTTATACATTTCATTTACATCTTTGAATTTTTGTGAGAAGAGAAGTATATGTTTCAATTGTTTCTCTTCATGAGAAATCCTGTAAGGAGTGCAGTGAGAGTCTACAAGAGTGCATTGACAAAGTTTTGAGTTTTATCTTGTAAAATCTCTGGAAGGATACCGTTCTTTTTATACCAGTAGAAGTGCAGGAGTATCACAAGAGTTGTGCAAGGTGTGCACAGTCCAGAGAGATTCTTAGACTTTACCAACCAAGGTGGAAGGTTGAAGAACTATTTTTATAGAGAAGTGCACAAGGTTGGAGGCACTGGATAACTAGAGGTTATTGTGAATGCCATAAGGAGTGCATGAAAGAATCCTTTTGATGCCTTGAATCCATAACAAAGGTCAAGCTCATGAAGGATAGAGAATTGAGAGAATTTAAAGGAAGAACAATTCTGAAACCACTTCATAGAAGTTAAGTCAGAAGAAAAGGAGGGCAAAGAAATTGGGCAAAAGTCTTTGGGAAGTCTGAATGAATGGTCAAAATTCTTAGAGGGAGAATTGTGAAGTTTCATGGGCCGTTGGATCTTGCATATCAATGGGGAGATTAATGCTGAGTTCATTTCAACACTCATAATATTAGGAGGGATAGTGGCCATTGGATCTGGATCAATGAGGTTCCTTGATCACGTGTCTGAATTCTCCATTTCAGAAGTCGGGGCATGGAGGATGTTGTGACTCAGACTCGAGAGTTGTGAACTCTTGATTCACGAAGTCCCAATAGAATCAGTACCATCATATCACGAGAAGGTCAGAGCTATCGATCATGATGAGTAATCATCATGATTTCGGATATAGATGAAAGGTGTGTTGCATTGCAAATCTTCGATACATGAAATACAAAATTATCGAAATATTTGGCCCCAGGTTGCATTCGAGGATCACGTCAAGAAAATCAAGGGAGGAATCAAAGGACCTGTTATCCTTTTAGGGTTTCGGGGATTGAAAAATTCAGGGGGACTCATACTAGGGGTTGCGAAGTCACAAAACCCAATATACCTTTTTGGTGGAGTGTGTGGTCACGTCACTTGGTCACGTGGATGTGATTTGGCGCTTAGTGCTTGTTCGCACATGTGTAACTCATAAGAAGGACCTGTGGATAGACACTTGTGTGTTGAGGATTCCTGCGGGGAATCAAAGAGTCAATCAGACTCAAAGGGGAGATTAAGAATGATCCCTAGACCGGGAGGTTGTGCAGAACCTGCTAAGGTAGGGGTGCTGCATCAATTTTTGTTAGGTGGGAGGGACTGGAATATGTGGTAAGATTATAGAAATAAACCATTCTTTATGGTGGACATATTATAACTAAAATGTCAATCTGTCCAAAAAAATATTGAACTATTGGTCATAATCCCACATGGTTTCTCCAACTAGCTACTTGATCTCCTCAACCTTGGTTAAACATCACAATTCTGAATTAGGCTTCTGGAATTCTCTAAGTATAGATATATTTATTTGATTTATGTACTTTACTTTTCTTGTTGATGCAATAGTATTGTACTTCATGTACTATGCAAAGTTCAATCTCTGAATGTGGTCTCTAGTTGCATGATATTTTATGCCTTGTCTATGACTCTTTTCAAGAACCATATCAGTTCACATGTGAAATAGTGTTTTTACTTATCCTCTCTTCCCATCCCATGACATGTTGGAAGCCTCATAATCCAATCTTCATTTTTCACATGCGATATAAAACTATGTCTTCTTGACTAACTACTACTTATTGTTGTTGATATCAACGCTCATTCTTGTGAAGTATAGTTGACTTCAACTTATCCTTCACTCATATCTTCTCTTTCCCTTTCTTATAATCTCTCTTCTTATACTTATCTCACCTTTACATGTTCTTCACTTATTACTTCTTGATGACAAATATGCAAAGGGGGTGGTTCAAATAGGGGGTTCCTCCATACTCTCTCATCTTCTTTGGTGAGGGATCCCAAAGAGATCATTATCTCTAGTGGTGAAATCCTACTCATAATTGTTAATTATTCTACTCCTTGTTGGAGGGATCCATCACTATCTTATGATGTCTCAGTGCTACTACCTTGTGCTCCATCTTCCTCTGATGTGACTACATCTATTCCTATCAAACAAGATCTTACTTCATCTTTTTTTTTCCCTACTCCTAGTACTTATGGTATCATCTCTTGATACCTTAATCCTAATATTATATCTCTTTGATGGAATATCTTCTTATGAACGTTAGTATGACATATAATTTTCTCCCAAACACCATTCGTGTGCAGTTCCTCTTCTCTTCATCTTGGGTCTGACTACTTGTTCTTCATGCCTTTCTTTATTTTATTCACTTATCTTCTCAAATTTCATCCTTAGTTTGGCTCTTATTGCATATCTCTTGAATCTTCATTTCCTTTTCTCTTCTCATCCCATTCTCCTCTCCTCTCATCTCA
>CBVK0100848246.1:0-21762 GCA_900067695.1 Picea abies | reverse complement strand
CCTATTGGGCTCCATGCACATCAAACCCTTTTCCATGAACAACATCTTTCTCCAAAGATGGATTTATTCCAACAATGTCCTTCTAGGGCTAGGTATAAACTTTATTTTAGAACTGCTAAATCATTTGCTACATTCAACAAACTTGACAATATATACATCTTTAACTCGTTCGAACCAAAAGTCAATAGCTCTAGCCCAGTTACTATCTTTCCTATTGACTACAAAACTCGGCCTATTGCCACATATTGGTCCCAAACTAGTGGTTATTGGGCTCTCCATGTAGAGTTAATTTATGTATATTTATTTACCCACTCACGCAATAACTAAGAAGAATCAACAAATAAAATTCCATTTAAATTCATGTATATATATCGTTATGTCCATCACTTGAGGTTTATATATAGGGTATTGGTCTCTCATCACACAAACTCATCCTCCTTATCATAGATCTAGTATTGTGAGTCCTCCCTTTAGGGTTTTCACCTCATATTCTTCCTTTAGCATGTAGCACAAAACCTTCATGTCCTGACAACATAACCAATTGTTGGTCATGGGGTTTCAGACCTAGGGTTTGTGAGGATTGACCAATAAGGACCCCATCAGTGTTGGAATATTCAATATTAAGGATTGAATAAGGTCTCACCTGAGAGGCCATGAGAATCATAAAGACCATAAGGTTTATGCAAGCTAAAAATGAATAGAACATACACAAAACATTCATCATATAACCATGTATTCATTCATTGCCATCCTAGGAGTGTCATGCATAATACTACATAAAAAAATACATTCAAACTAGAATATACAATATATAGAGACAAAATATGCTTCATTCTTTCTTTATTAACCTTATCATCACTTATATACAATTAATACAGAGAGGTACAAATCTTTTCCAAAATGTTTTCAACATGAAAATAGAGCATGTTCAGTCACTCATATCTACTTTTTCTCTGAGATTCCTCTCTAAACATAAAAACAACTACTACAATTCATAACTAGAGCTCTAAATCATATGCTACTCTCCTACAATACTCTACTCTTTGTTAACAAAAAACCAACCCTCACATAACCTCATGCATCACCCTTAATTTTATTGGAGTGTGGAAATCATAACAAACTTTCCAACTCATCCTCAACCTCAACCATGACCAGTCAGGTTGTTACAAAAATGGTTACAATGATTACTAAGGATCTTCAAGGATTCATCCTGCATGCAATATCTTCAATTTATTGCATGCAATACAAAATGATTTGGTGCATGCAATATATGCTTGGTTGGTGCATACGCCTAATCTTGGCATCCCACAATGCATCTTATTTGGCATGTGCATAGTTCTAAATTGTTGTGCACGTTCAGTCTCTATAAAACCTTAGGTGCTAGCAGGAGGCACATGCTAGCCAAGCCCCTATTTACAAATAAATTTAGCATTGCACGACCTTAGGTGTCAAAATTAACATAGGTAAACCCCAAATTTTTCAAAGAAAATTTTGGGTAGACAGTAGGTATGAGACAACTAATATCAAATATAACTTGGGAAATTTTCACCACATTTTAGGAGGAAATAGTTGGTTATGGGAGTGATTTAATTATAAAAACATTTCTCTTCACCATTATCCCTATCCTGATACTTAGTATCAGAGATAACTTGGGTAGTCTTCACCAATTTTTTGAGGAAATGTTAGTTTGAATTACATAAAAAAGTTGTTAGGGACCTAACCTCCCTAACCCCTCACATAGGTAGGATAATATAATTCCATGTAATAAAGGCCAATATTAATAAGGCATAGAAATAAGGAAGAATAAGTCAAATGTAAGAAGACCTAATAGAAGCTTGTGCTTCTAGAAGGATCTTCCTCTAGATTGTTCTTTTGGATAGATAGATTTAATATAAATAGAAGTAGAGGGTATGAGAAATCTTGTCTTGGATATTATTGTAATAGATCTCTTCTTTGTTGGAGGTTTCCTCCTCAAAGAGGCAACTGAACATTGCTATTATTAATCAAAGTGCTCTTTTTGGTGTTATTCTGGTATTATTTTGGTATTGTTTTGGTTATATCATTGTTTCTCTTCCATTTCTAGCTAAATATTTATGTTCTCCATAATATTTTATATCTGGAATACTACAAGTGGCATCAGAGCATATTGCTTGGTAGAAAATTGTGGGTTAAATTTATTCAGGGTAGAGAAGTATTTTTGCATCTTAAATCTACAAATATCTATCGTTACACGCATAAACCTGTGTTCAGGGAGTCATACACGTAGGAAATATAAGTGGTACTCAAGTGAACCTTTTTTGGCCACCCTTTTAACCCCTGTTGGTACCCATTCGAGTGGTAGCGCATCATACAACACCTATATACGGATCAACCTATATTTCCTGAAGCCCTCCATAGATAAACTGATCAGCCTCTTGTCTCTTATAGTGCCACCGAGAACAATAGTTGGGAAGATACTCTCTAGTACCTGGGTAGTCGGGTAGTAAGGGTAAGGGCACAGTATAGCCTCCTTAGTTGGTGCCCTGAGATATTCTCCCCTGAACCCCATCTTTCCCTCGGACCCTGTAGTGGGGGAAATCCCCCCCTGCAATAGTGTACAGTATCTGGGGTGTACAGTATTTATGGGGTATAAACATGACTAAAAAAAAATACCTATGAAACAAGAAGATAATCAGGCTCCACAACCAATAATATCCCACTTGGAAACTGATCATGACAACTCCACTGTTGGTGTACCTACTGGCCTATACTCCACCTTGGACTTGGAAAAAATTTCATCTTCACCTTCATGCTTGAATACCAACTAAAAATGATCAGAAACTCAGTTTCTCCCTGGTTACTCCCTTTTTTAACATGTCTGTAGGATTCTAGCTATTGTGTATATTTTCCAACTTCAAATGTCCATGTTTCAAGATGGATCGTATTAAATGATACTTGATTTGTATATTCTTAGTCTTTGAATAGAAGGCTAAGTTCTTTGCAATATGAATGGTACTCTCACTGTCACAGTACAACCTACTATTCTCCTGCATGTTTCACAATTCCTCCATAAAACTCTGTAACCAAATCATTTCTTTATTAGTCTCTGTAGTAGCAACATACTCTACTTTTGTTGTTGAAAGTGCAACAACATTTTGAAGTTTCAAAATCCAACTTAATTTTGTTCCACCTATAGTAAAAAATTACCATGTGGTGCTCCTCCTGCTGTCTTTATCACTTGTCATATCTGAATCAACATATTCCTGTAGAACAATGTCTAAACCTCCAAAACATATTGCATGAGTATAAGTACCTTTCAAATACATGAGAATCCACTTTATTGCCTCCCAATGTTATTTACCTAGATTGTTCATATACCTACTCACAACGCCCACTGCATGTGCGATATCTGGTCTTGTATAAAACGTCACATGCATCAAGCTACCAAATATTGATGAATAAGGGACCCTGGACATGTATTCTATATCCTCATGTGTCTTGGGACACAGTTCCTTAGTTAATTTGGAATGGTTGGCCAAAGGTGTACTAACTTGTTTTTCATCCTGCATTCTAAACCTCTCCAACACCTTCTCTATGTACTCACCCTAAGATAATGCCAATTTGTTATTTTCCCTGTCTCTTTTTATTCTCATACCAAGAATTTTATTTACAGCACCCAAATCCTTCATCATAAATGAATTATCTATTTTTTACTTGAGCACATTTATATCCCGCATATTAGACCCTGCAACAAACATGTCATCTACATACAATAACAAGATAATATAGCTTCCATTTTCTAGCCTTTTAAAATAAACAAAGTGATTAGAATGACATCTATTATAACCTTCTTCTGTCATAAACCTACCAAAATTCAAATTCCACTGCCTTGGATCTTGATTTAGGCCATACAAGCTCTTCTTCAACCTGCATACCAAATTGTTGTTGCATGTAAATCTCTTCCTCCAAATCCCCATGGAGAAAATATGTTTTTACATCTAATTGTGCAAGATGAAAATATTCTATTGCCACAAAACTTAAAATAGTCCTAATTGAAGTCATTTTAACAACAAGAGAAAATATTTCATCAAAATATATACCTTTATTTTGTGCAAACCCCTTTACAACAAGTCTATCCTTGTACCTCTTTTTTCCTCCATCTTCTTCCTTCAACCTGTAAACCCATTTATTTTGCAATTATATTTTTCCTACAAGAAACTGAACCAAGTCCTGATTCTGATTATTTACCAAGGAATACATTTCCTCTTCCATGGATTTCTCCCACTTATTTTTAGTGTCTACCTGCATTGCCTCTTCATAACATTCTGGTTCACCAGAATCAATCAACAATAAATAATACAATGAAGGATAGTATCGTTCAGGGGTCTACTTCACCTAGTAGATCTTCTAACAACACTTGTAGGTGTTTGAGGTACATTTTCCTCATGTTGTTGTACATTTTGATTTTTTGGTACCTTTGGAATTTCTTTTTCAGTGAGCTCATCAATCACTATGTATTTTGGTTTTTCTTTTTCTTGTATCTTTCCTTGCAACTGATCTTTGTATATGACCTTCTCATTGAATATGACATATTTACTCCTAATTATTTTGTGATTTTCATAATCCCATAAGCAGTAACCAAAACCATTAACACCATATCCAATAAAGGTACACTTCTTGGATTTTTCCTCAATCTTTGTTCTATTTTCTTTATCAATATGGACAAATCCTTCACAACCGAAAGTCTTCAAAAAGAAATAGTTTACATTTTTACCTATCCATGCCTCCTATGGAATTCCACCATCGGAAGAGCTTTAAGGTTCTATGTTTATTAAGTAAACAAAAATATATACAACATCTTCCTGGAATTGTAAGGAAAAACCAGCATGCAATCTCATACTCCTTACCAACTCTATGATTGTTATGTTCAACCTTTCTAACACACCATTTTCTTGTGGTGTTCCTAGAAATGTCTTATCTCTATGAATCCCATGGTGTGAACACTAATCATCAAACTCCTTGCTGTAATATTCACCTCCATTGTATGATATAAGACACTTCAACCTTTTTCCTGACTCATTCTCAACCAAAGCTTTCCATTTCTTAAAAGTATCAAAAACATTAGATTTTTGTCGAATGTAATAAACCCAAGTTTTTCTAGTTGCATCATCAATAAAGGTAACATAATAATGAGAACCACCAAGATATGATACCTTAGCTGGTCCCCATACATTTGTATGCAAAAGCTCTAACTTTTCACTCTTATTTTATTTTCCGACTCAGAGAAATCTGACTCTCTTGTATTTTCCATAAACACAATGCTCACAGAAATCCAAATCAATTTGTTTAAGATCTGAAAACAAATTTATTTTGTGAAGTATCTACATCCCCTTCTCACTCATGTGTCCAAGCCTATGATTCCATAGTGTTGTATCCACTCTTGTAGAAGCTAAAGAGATAGAGGAATCAAAATTACCAGTACATAAATACAATGTACCTAGCTTCTCTCCTTTTGCTATCACCAGTGATCCTTTGGTGACATTCCACACCTTATCTATAACTATGGATATAGAACCTTCACTTTCCAACTTCCCTATTGAAATTAGATTTTTCCTTAGATCTAGAACATGTTGTACCTCTTTCAACAACCATTGGTTTCCATTCCTTTACTTTATTTTTACCTTTCCCATTCCAACAATTTTGCATGGTGCATCATCACCCAAATGAACTGATCAAAAATCACCTTGAACATAATCTAAAAAATGTTTCCTATGGGGTGTGGCATGAAATGAAGCCCTTGAATATACTACCCAAGACTCTGAAATATTATCTGCAGAAAGAAACAAAGATCTTGTAACACATCACATGTTACATTTTCTTCCTGATATTTCTCCTATTGTCCATCTTTTTGTTTCTTTGGAGATATGCAGTCTTTCTTCAGATGTCCTTTCTTCCCACAATTCCAACACTATATCTTTCCCAGTCTAGATTTGTATCTTCCCTTCCTAGAATTCTCATGGTTCCCTGAGCCCTTTTCTCTATCCTTTTGTCTTCCCCTGTTCTACATGTTTAATGCATTACCTGATGTCTCACCCATGCTTTTCCATCACATTTCCTCACTAAGGATAAAACCAACAACATAATCAAATTTTAGAGTGTTTTAACCAAATACATAGTTACGTACAACCATGACCAAACCATTCCATCTTTTTGGCAATGAGCACAAGATTAGAAGAGCCCTGACCTCATAATCAAAGTCCACTTTTACAGCACTTAGCTAATTATAAACCATATTAAATTCATTTAAATGATCTACAACAAACCCACCTTCTGACATATTCATATTAAATAATATCTTCATTAGAAATAACTTATTGAATGCTGAGGTTTTTTCATACAGTTTATCCAATGAGTCCATCAGCTCCTTCGTTGTATTTTCTTTCAAAATATTGAAAGCCATTGATTCTTCCAGGCTCAGTAATATCATTCCTAGTGCCTTTCTGTCAAGATCCTCCATTATTCATCCTTCATGATCATCAGATTCTTTTCTATTCCACCCAATGGTAGGAATAGATCCTTCTAATATAAATAATTTCCCATCTGTATCTTCCATAACTAGTAGTTTTGGCCGTTAAATTTATCGATCTTCCACCATTTCTCCCACTCGAATCAAGAACCTTCTTTTCCTATGAGTCACCTTTCACTCTAATACTAATTTTTAGAAAAAGCAGGACCGCAAAAGAATAAAATAAAACAAATGTGGAAATAAAACACAGAAGATGCACAATACCATAGAGACATAGATATACGTGGTTCATCCAGTGTGGGATATGTCCACTAGAGAAATTTCTAGGTCCTTCCTTTTATTATCCAGCAAAATGAAGGGATACAACCTACAACACACCTATTTTAACTTACTATTCTTTCTATCACAGTATCCTCTCTCGGAATACCATATTTGCAATAATACATAGCTGCAATACAATTCCCTCATAAAAGAGGGTTTCCTTCTAGGGAAGAAAACCCTAACATAACTTCTACCATCAGATCTATGACCTTATAATGAATGGTCCAGATTTACTATGAAATTACAATATACATTTCCAAGAAAAAATTTCCTTCAGGGGCCCACTTTCCCCTGAACCTCAAAGAGGGGTAAGCCCCCTCTACAACCCCCCCGAGTGGAGGAGTGTACAGTATTCCAGGGTGTAGAGTCTTCATGGGGTATAAACACGACCAAAAACAAATACCTATGAAATAGGAAGATAATCAATCTCCATAACCAACATGTGGGAGGTTGTTAAAAACCCGCTGACATGACTGTGTGCAGAAGTATTCCTTGTGCTTTTCTTCAATCTTGTCGACCTACTTCTGCTAGAGAAAAGGCACTTGGACTGAAGCTGCAGTGGTTGTGGTGTTTTTTTGTTGACATTTTGAACATATTGTTAAGAAGCTAAATTTTGTAGTATGAGATACTACCTTGCGGCACTGTTTAGGTGGGACAATAGTTGGAAATACCCCTGGTATCCTATAGAGATGACCCCCTAGAGTAACAATTAAATTATGAGGTCGAGACTCATAGATAGAATGGGACTTCCACATATATGGCTAGCCCAAGAGAAGATCAAAGACATCCAGTGGGGAAACATCACATAATTCTTCATCCTTGAGGGGATGGATGCCATATGACAAATGACGTTATTGGCTGACATGAAGATATTTTCCTTGGCGAATCCACCTGATGTTGTATGGTTGCAGGTGTGGTGTTGTCGAAAATCCCAAATATTTGACAACCTCTACTGAGATGAAGTTCTTTTGACTTCCTTTATCAACAATAAAATGTAATGGGGTCCCCTTCACCCACATCTATGAATGAAAAATGTGTTGCCCCTCTTTAGTATCTATTGGTTCTTTTGGTTGAATTGTTGTAGTCACGAAAATAACAGTGGGGTCTGCATCAACGATCTATCTTTTTCCATTATTTTCTGAATCAGATTATGAATCAGGGTTTGACTTCTTGTCTTTGATCGCAGCCACCAATGAATTTTTTAAGAGACATTCATCAATGTTGTTCTAGGATATTTTCTGGAAATCACACCACTTTCCAGTGGCCTACTTTGTCTTCTCATGACCCTTCTTTTCCTATGGCTTGGACTAGTTTTCGGGAGGCTGTTTGTTAGGGACACCTTTATCATACTTTGGTTGTTGTGGATTTGTAGACCCAAACTCCCATTTTTTCTCATGCCTAAATTTATGCTCTATTTTGACAGCATACTGATAGGCAGCTCCCAATGACGAAATGTCCAAAAACTCCATTTTAGTTTGGATGTATATGTGTAGATCCCCACGATATTTCAAAACCAAATGCCACTCACAATATTTGATACCCATCTTGGTGCACAAGTTAAGGAAGGTATTGGTGAACTCTAGCACTACTTGGCCCCTCTCTTGATGTAGCATGGTCCATCTCATGTATTGGTCATTATAGTTACCAACAGGGTAATATTGTTGCTTGACTGCATCCACAAAAAAATCCCAAATGGGCTCGAACCCATATATTCTAGACTCCTCTATGGAACTTTTCTCCCAATAAGTTTCCAACCAATTTTTGACATGGGGGAAATCCTTAAGGAGTCCGAAGGTGATCTTTTACCTGTTGGATAAATTGTGAACAGAGAAATAACCTTCTAGCAGATTTAACCATTTCTCTAGGGCATATGCATATTTCTATCCTTCAAATAAAAGAATATCAAAATTAACTTGTACCTTGAAAGGTAAGGTTCCTCCAAAGTGGCCTCTTATGAATATGCATCGGTTGTTAATGACAGACATTGAAGGATGTGGGAAAAATTCTCCATCATTTTGTCCCTCTGTCCTGTGAGAGCTTTCTCAAGAAACATATTAATAGAATCACTTTCCTTGTCGTTTTTATTTTCTTCCACCATGGAGGGTTTCTTAGTCATGTGAGAGTGACTTTCCTCAAGAGAGACAAACTTGAGACCCAACTTTCTATACTCGAGCCTCGTTGGGGACATGCACTGAAAAAAATGATTAAGAACAACCTACTCTGATACCACTAATCTGGATTATTTTCGGCATGAAATGAGAGCGAAGATATAACAAAACAATATACAGAGATATTACAATATATCCATTAACATAATAGAGATATATTGTATATATAAAAATATATAAACATATATACTAATACACAATTTCTAATAATGAGCAAAATGTACAAAATTGTAGAAATACAGAGTGAAAGACTCACTAGAATGGTGGCATCTTTTCTCTGAGAAGAGATGTGACAACTACTTGCATTACAAAGAATATGATTATTACAACGGGGCTCTAAAGGCATTTTTAACATAAATAAAATCCAAAACCCTAACCCCGAAAGATGAAATCCAACAATTTTGTGGACCTCGTTTTGGGTAGTTTGGTGTATCAACTTCCCAGGGGCATAACTTTGGCATACGATACTCCTTTGAAGTGCATGATATCTCGTTGGAAATGTATCATCGAGGGGATTCATTTTTGGGGCTCAATCAGAGGCCTTAGCTAACATTGAGGTGCTCGATCCCCAAAAAAACTTCATTTAGGCCCTCAAAATGGCCTTAGAAGTTTAGCAACCGAAAAACTATTAACAATAGTAAATTGCCAAAAGACTATTTTGAGTCAGTTGGAATAGATGGGTGGCCACTGATATTCACCTATATCGATCCTTCCTCCTTAGGAAGAAATGGTCTCCATTGCATTGATTTCATGGGGGAGAGGGGAAAGTGCTTATTTAATCTGAACCTTGGTGAGTTTCTTGCTTTCCTTTGGAAGTTGTGTTGCTTAGTTTGTGGGAGGTTTTTGAGAACCCAATGAGATGATTGTGTGTAGAAGGAATCCTTGTGCTTTGCTTCAATATTTTTGACCTAGTTTTTCTCGACAGAAGGTGCTTGGAATGTGGCTGTAGTGGTTGCGGTGTTCTTATGTTCATATTTTGAACAGATAGTGAAGAAGCTGAACTTTGTAGTATGAGATACTACATTGTAGCACTATTTAGGTGGGACAATAGTTGGAACTACCTTTGATATCCTTTAGAGATGACCCCCCAGAGTAACAATGAAACTACATGGTTGAGACTCATAGATAACATGGCACTTCCACATATATGGCTGGCCCAAGAGAACATCACAAAAATTCAATGGCAAAACATCACATAATACCTCATCCTTGAGGGGTTGGATACCGTATGGTAATCGATACAGCTGACTGACATGAAGATCACATCCCTGGTGAAGCCACTCGATGTTGTATGGTTGCAGGTGTGGTGTTTTCAACAATCCCAATTGTCTGATGACCTCTAATAGGATGATGTTCTTCTTTTGTCTACTATCAACAATAAAATGCAGTGAGGACCCCTTCACCCACATTTGTGAATGAAAAGGGCACTCCCCCTCTTCAGGATCTGTTGGTTCTTCTAGTTGAATTGTTGCGGTCTAGAAAATAGCAGTGGGGTCTGCATTGATGATCTATCTTTTTCCATTATTTTATGAATCATATTTTGAATTAGGGTTCAGATCCTTGTCTTTGATCTTGAACAAAAATGACTATTTTGAGCAACATTCATCAGTGTTGTGCTAAGGGATTTTGTGGAAATCACACCACTTTCTAGTGTCCTTCTTCGTATTCTTGTCACCCTTTTTTTCCTATGTCTTGGACTATTTTTCAAGATTTGTTTGTTAGTACCATATTTATCATACTTTGGTTGTTGCGTATTTTCAGACCTAAACTCCCATTTTTTCTGGTGCCTAAATTTGTGCTCGATTTTGAGAGCATATCGATAGGTATCTCCCAATGATGAGATGTATAGAAACTCCATTTCAGTTTGGATGTATCTGTATAGAGCCCCATGTTATTTCAGAACCAAATTACGTTCATAATCTTTGATACCCATCTTGGTGCACAAGGTATGGAAGGTATTGGTGAACTCCGACACGTCTTGGCCCCTCTCTTGATGCATCATGTTCCATCTCATGTACTGGTCATCATAGTTACCAACAAGGTGATATTGTTCCTTGATTGCATCCAAAACAAAATCCCAAATGGGCTCACCCCATATATTCCATACTTCTCTATGGAACTTTGCTCCCAGTAAGTTTCCCATGAATGTTTGACATGGGGGGGAGTCTTAAGGAGTGTGAGGGTGATATTTTCCCTATCGGATAAATTGTCAGCATAGAAATAACATTCTATTAGATTTAACCATTTCTATAGGGAATCTACATCCATATGTCCCTCAAATACGGGAATATAAAAATTAAATTTTTCCTTGAAATGTGAGGTGCCTCCAAAGTGGTCCCTTGATGAAGACGTGCCGGTTGTTATCAACAAGAGTTGACAAATGTGGAAACAATTCTCCACCGATTAATAGAATTGTCTTCTCTGTCATTTTTCTTTTATTCTTCCATGGAAGGTTTCTTGGTCATGTGAGAGCGATTTTCCTCAGGAGAGAGAAGCTTGAGACCCAAATTTCTATACTCATACCTCATCGGGGACATTCACTGAAAAAATGATCAAGAGCAGTCTGCTCAGATACCACTGATCCAGATTATTTTCGGAATGAAATGAGAGTGGAGATATACAACATAAATATAAAGAGATATTGCAAGAGATCCAATAATATAACAAATATATATTAGATATATAAAAAGAGACACAAATATACAATAAACACAATTTCTATTAAAGTGCGAAATGTACAAAATTGTAGAATGGTGGTAGATTATCTCTGAGAAGAGATGTGACGAATAAAATGATTATTAAAATGAGTCTCCAAAGGAATTTTTAACATAAATAAAATCCAAAATCCTAACCCGCGAAGATCAAAATCCAACAATTTTATGGACCCCGTTTTGGGTAGTTTGGTGTATGAACTTCTTGGGGGTGTAACTTTGGCATACGATCATCGTTTGGGGCACACGATATATCATTGGAAATTTATCGTCAAGGAGATTGATTTTGGGGGCTCAATCAGAGCCTTTGGCTATCATTGAGGTTATCTATCCCAAAAAAACTTCATTTAGGCCCTCAAAATGGCCCCGAAAGTTTAGGAACCAAAAAACCTGCTAACAATAGTAAATTTCCAGAAGACTATTTTAAGACAGTTGAAATAGGTGTTTGACCACTGATATCCACCTCGATCACTATGCCAAACCTAGACTTAGAAAAATCACAAAATCCTTTTCCACCCTTGTGTGAATGATGTTTCTTCAGTGTGTCATTGCATAATGTAGGAATCCTCTTTATATAGTGGATGTTTCCTTATGGTTGCATTATTATAAGTTGAATTGCAATGGAATCCCATCCAATGTGGACCAAACATCCAATCCACCCATCCATCCACCAAGTATTTTGTCCCATTGGGACCATAGTTCTTGCTTGTGTTCCCAAGGTGTTTCAAGTGTCTCATGTGTCCATTGGTCAATTGTCTTACTTAAAATGTTTCCAAGGTGCTCTTTTCATTTCCTTGTGTTTCACTTCATGCTACACATCAATCCATTGAACTGAGTATGTGCACCCAACTATCTAGAAACTTTCTCTCACAGACTATGGTGATGTTCCCCAAGTAAACATATTTTTTTCTATGTGCCCATGAACCAAGGAATTTCCATTGTCCAAGTCATAATGAAATATTTATAATAAACCTCAAGTTAAAACTATTATCTTGTTTCCATATGTAGCCAAATTGCATTTCCAATCCATCTATTACTTCAACATGCCTTTCCATTATAAAAGGATACCCAAGGCATGCTCATCCAACTCAATGTATGCAATGCACTGTGTCTTTATGAAAGGGTTCTTGGTAAGTATATGGGGCACCTTTATTTCTTTTAAGGGTGTCGAAAACAAATTTTCCAGCTAACCAACCTCATGTTGCATCCAACTATGGCTGTCAATGACCAATGAAGTGAAAATGTGATGGAGGTTCCAAAGTCCCTTAAGGGCAGGGCATTACATCCTCCCAAACTTAATGCCATTATTGTCCCTAACAACATCTCCAACTTGAACTTCATTTGTTCTCCCTACTACTCATACTCATATACACATCCACAATTAACTTCTTATGCAACTGCCCATTGTTCAAACTACCTTTGAATATAAGTTGGTTTGTTCAAATCTATCAGACACTACTTCCCATATGTCCATCATGTTGTTTCTATTGCAATTCAAACTTCACTAAGAAGGTCATATGACTATTCATCACTACTGTGGTTTCCTACTATTTTTGTTTCCACTCAATTGTTTAATGTTGTTTCCGCTACTGCTACAACTCAAATGTCTAATGTTGCACTTCTCAAAATTACTTTACTTCAATGATTTTAATGATCAAGATTATGTTGAGAAAGAAATGAGATACAAAGGAAAATATACCAGAAACACAAAAATATATTGAAACCCAACTTCTATGAATGAATGAAATAGAAAAACACTGTAAAACACAAACTATCCAGAATGGGGTATCTTATCTCTAAAGAAAAAGAGATGTTGGCTACACTTCATTCACAATAATCTTTACATCACACTCCATTGCATGTATAAAGTACCTCCTTCACTTTGATTATATATGAGAGAGTGAGAGGAGAATAATTCCCATGATGCATGTGGAATAAATTGGTCTAAGTTTACAAAATGCCATAAGAATGTAAAACACTAGGACTTCATGGGAGGTCACCCATCCCATTACTACTCTAACTTTGGGGGATAAGGGGGTGATTTTCAGAATTTCCCATCCACCATGCCCTATCCCAAAATATTTATCAACCCACCAACCATACCCACCTCCTCCTCCCCCTCCCCCTCCCCACCCCGTCACTCCCTTCCTCCCACTTTACCCCCCTTCCCTTCTCGTTGTGTGTGTTGACAACGAAGAATTATAAACTTAACACTCTATCGACAATGGAGATGGGAGGGTGAGGGGGAAGGGGTATTGGTATCATTTTGGGGTATCAATGGGACACGGTGAGGGGATGAGTCATTCTGGGAATCACCCTTTGTCCCCCTTTCCCCCTCGCAAAAAAAAAATGTTAGTTTTTCTAAAGATTTTTTTTCATTTTTTTTTTCTAATTTTTGTTTTTAAAATTTGTATTTTAAGCTAGTTTTTTAGCTTTTTGTTTTTAATTTTTCATTTTTTAATTTTGATTTTGATTTTGAATTTCTTCTTTTTTTAGCTTAAAAAAATTGTTCTTTTGAGAAAAAATAGGGTTATTTCTTCTTCTTTTTTAAATGGGTTTTATTTTTTCATGGGTGATTTTTTCAATTTGTTTATTTTTTAAATTAAATTTATTGTATATAAAAAAAGTCAATAAATGATTTTTTTTTGGTAAACACCACTTTTTTGTTTAGCAGATACTTTTAAGTTTTTTACATGCAATGGTACTAGTTTTCAAGGGTACAATTTCAATTAATTCATAATTTTAACTTTAAAAATAAATGTAATGTTATTGTTAGCATATTGGGGTGTCATGAGGGGTGAGGGGATGAGTCATTCTGTGAATCACCTCTTGTTCCCCTTCCCCCCTCGCAAAAAAAATGTTATTTTTATTTTATTTAAGATTTTATTTCATTTTTTTTAATTTGTATTTTAAGCTAGTTTTTTAGGTATTTTTTTATTTTTCATTTTTTAATTTTGATTTTGATTTTTAATTTTAATTTTTAAGCTTTTCTTTATTTTTTAAGCTTAAAAAAATTGTTCTTTTGAGAAAACATAGGGTTATTATTAATTTTTTTAATGGGTTTTATTTTTTATTTTTTCATGGGTGATTTTTTCAATTTTTTTATTTTTTAAATTAAATTTATTATATATAAAAAAGTCAATAAATGATTTTTTGGTTAACACCACCTTTCAGTTTAGTAGTTAGTTTTAAGTTTTTTACATGCAATGGTACTATTTGTCAAGGGTACAATTTCAATTAATTCATAATTTTAATCTCAAAAATAAATTTAGTGTTATTGTTAGTATCATTTTTCGTTTCAAGGGTAAATTTTAAGTTTTTCCCTGCTTGTCAAGGTCGCAATTTCAAACAAGTCACAATTTGAACCACCCCCCCAAAAAGGGTACTATTGGTTGCACCACTTTTTGAAATGGAGGTAAAAATATCCATTAAATGTGACCTTTTAAAAATGAGAACTCTATAGATTTATTGTTAAGGTTTTAACTTTGTTCAAGGCAAGGTAGCTACCTTTTCCTCCAAACTGTCAAGTTGTCTCTCCATCCTAACACTCCTAACTACTTCATTGATCTTGGCTCCTTTTCTTGGTGCACTTAGGATCCACTATGATCTCCTAGATAGTGAGTTTCACTAAGACATGCAGTCAATGAGAAGAGGGCGAAAAATTTCCATCACAACCATTTCCCTCAAACACTCCAATAGTCTATCCAAATTCCTCTAAGTATGATCAGGAAACCATTAGAATTCCATCAGCTTGGAACCATTGTTTGAAGGCTTCTTTGCTGGTGTTTCTAAAGAACTCAGCATCTCTAGGCCAATATGTCCAGAACAGTAAATATAGCCATCCTGACCAGAAATAGTAATAGTCTTTGAATGAAGAGCATTCAAAAGTGATCCAGCAAGATCCATCATGTTTTGTCTGGAGCATAATCTTGCAGTAATATTCATAGGATAAATCTTGGGTGTATAGGATGATATATACTTGTCCTTGGAAGGGTCCTCCAGTCATTATTCCTCTAAATACATTTCTACTTTCCCTAAAATATCTACCATATGATTCTACATGATTATACATCTGTATCCAATTTTCCAGGATACGAATACACTCAGGACTGGACTTTATACAACATGACAGACACTCAAAACAATAACAATATTTACAATCTATACAAACCAAGATCCATTTGAATCCTGGTGGTGGAGCATCCCTTATGCTCATGGAGGATGAAGCCATTTTATATCTTTTCTTGGAGCAGCTTCTCTTGGAAGTAGATATGCAATGCAATTATCTTTTCCAGGCTTATACTAGATTTCAAAGTCAAATCCGTCAAGCCACAAGCTTCAACATAGAATCCTGTTATTTCCCTGTTCAAGCAATCTTTGATTAGATAATATTCCTTTCATCTGTTTCAGGTATGTTCTAACAATAAAATGCACAGGTTTTAGAAACATCCTGAATTTCTTGATGCCATTTTAGACAACAAGTATTTCTTTGTGCGAGGAAGGATATCTAGACTCAGCATCGCTAAAACATCCAGAAGTATAGATGAAAACTTCTTCTAGATTTGATCCATTCTTTTGAAGTAATACAGTAGCCCAAGTTTCATTAGAAGCATCAGTTTCTAGGACTAACTGTAGACTCATATCTGGAAGATGAAGTTTCGGAAGATTCTGGATTTTCTGCTTTATTATCTATACTGCTTGAGTCATCTTGTAGTTCCAAGGTATGGCTTTGCTTCTACAATATCCTGACATCTTTAGCTTGATTCTCATAAAATTGCTGGATATAATTCAAGCATCCAAGGAACCTTTTTAGTTGCTTGTGATCAAGGATTTCATCAGGGAAATCTAATAATTTCTTCAACACATGATCTTGGAGTTCAACTTCTCCTTGAGAGAGAATTAATCCAAGATACTCAATCTTAGTCTGTGCCCAACACATCTTAGAACGACTGAGCACTAATCCATGCTTGTAAAGTAGATCATAAACCACCTTTAAATGTTGTACATGTGATTTACAATCTACAGAGCACACTAATAAGTCATCAATATATACAATAACAAAACTCAAATGCTTAAAAATATCATCCATCCTTTTCTGAAATTCAGATGGAGCATTTTTCAGGCCAAATGGCATAACCTTCCACTAATACTGTCCTTGTGGAACAACAAATGCAGTCTTATATCTGTCTTTAGGAACAATTCCAATTTTCCAAAATCCACTCTTCAGATCAAATTTACTGAAGACATTGCATTTCCCAATTTTGGAGAATAGAAGTTCTTTTGAAGGCAGAGGAAATCTTAAAGGCAATAGAGCATCATTTAAAGCTCTATAATTTATGACCATTCTGGGTTTTCCTCGTTTCTACTCACTATGTTTATTCACATAGAAGGCAGGGCAAGCCCAAGGGATTCTACTGACTTCTATCAGTTTTCTATTTAATAACTCAGATATCTCATGTTGACAATATTCAAGCTCAGAAGGAGACATATGATTGGCAGAGGCCTTCTGTGGTTTGGGAACATAATCTTCTTTGTATGGCATACTGACAAAGTATTGTTCACGAGTCCAAAAGGCATTTGGATAATCTGATGTACAATCAGATTCAATCTTTTCTTTGATATCTTTAATGATTTCCATTCCATGTTTTTCAGCATGTCCAACTATCTTTTGGATTCTTGCCAAACTACTAGCAGATTTCTCAACCTGTGGAGTAGTTTCTTTTACTACAATTCTTGTTTCAAAAGTAGATTTACTTGCAATCTTCAAGGTTTTGCCAGTCAGTGTGAGCTGTACAAAATTCTTTCCTATAGTCATAGGCAAACACTTATTTACAAAGTCTTGACCTAAAAGTATATCTGCACCTGTATCAAAACAATATAGAGTGACTAGTACTTTTTCTTCCTGGATATAAATATGGAGGTCTGGAGCAATGAAGGGAATTTTTAACTCTGTTTTGTTGACAGCTCTAAAGGAGATATTTACAGGCTGCCAATAATAATCAAGCAAAAGATTCATCTTCTTCAAGATGAAATATAGTGCTATCCAAAGATTCATCTTGATCAGGACTAGGATCTTGTATAGGTTCTTGAGTTTTGATTATAGCCTTTCCTTTGTCTTTATTTTCCTTGCCTTTCTTTTTACTGTGTGAAATAAATTCAACATCTGTAGGAGTATAATGGTGGATATTCACCATGCTTGGCTATTGAAGCATGTTAATTTGTTCAGTAATACGGGCAAGTTGAGAAGTATAACAATCAGAAAGTTGAAATTGACCGGGAGTCAAGGCTAAAAGTTTAGCTTATAGAGTTGATCTCTATTTGAGAAGAGTGGGGAGATCAACATAAGAGGTCATCATCTTGATGTATAAGAATTTAAGAGAGGCTTCTATCTCAGATGTAATGGATAAGGAATCATCAGAATTATAAGGAGGGGATTTCAGTGAGGAATCACTATCCTCCGTGAGGGATAGATATTCACCATCTGAACGGTTAGAGACTAAGTCCCATTCTGATGGATTGTAGCCAGTTTGGAATAGATCTATAATTTTAGTTTGGAATCTAGTGTTTGACCGCAGAGGACACTGAGATGCCCAGTGGCCAGGCTTTTTGCAGATAAAGCAAGAGGTAGCTTTAGCTTTTGCAGTTTGTGGCCTACGCTTGAAGAAAGTCTTTTTCTTGGCAGGATTGTTCTTATAGAATTTCTGTGGGTACTTCCTAGAAAATTTCTTCTTACAGGAACAGTCAGGATTAAATTTTCTAAATTTCTGAACTTTCTTCTTTTTCTGATTACATCCAAAACTAGAAGTTTCAGTAAACACATCACAGATAAAAGAATCAAAACCAAGATGTTTCTTCAATGACTTATTGGTTTTCTTTCTTAGACATTCCTTTTGCAGAGCAGTGACCATGTGCTCATGCAAACCAGCTAGAGACAATTCAGATATATCAATTTCAATATCTTTGAGTCTGTCTCTAACTAAATCAGGTACTTTACCAGGCATGGCTGACAAATATTTACGAAGGTAGGCAAAATTTTTAGGGTCTGGTACTTTGTATAACAAATCTTGCATGGTACAAAAGAATTTAGGCAGTTGGGATAGGTAACACAGTCTTTGGTTCATATACAGATCAGTATAATGGTCTGTATCTAATTTAATATCACCATAGAATTCATGGATGACTGCTTTAGCTAGCTCGTTTATAGGATTTTCATGTTCAAAGATTCTCATCTTACTTCGAGCTGTAACTCTTTCCCACCAGATGCCTAGATTACCTGTAAAACCCCATGTAATCCTTAAAGCCAAATCACTCCAAGAGATATGTTCTTTATGTAACATCTTTTGGGTTTTAGCCCATGCTTGCCATTTCTGTATCCCCATCATTATTTCACTTTTGGATTTACAATCCACATTAGTAGTAGGAGGGATTTCTATATTAGAAGTAGAATGGGCATTTGGATGTGAGTGGTCTGTAGGGGCTTTTGGATTAGTACCATACTTGGCGTTACACCATTTTTCCCATGCTGACTGGAAAGATTTGCCAGATGAATCACCTTCCTCATGTCTGGGTGTATTAGAATCCTGATGTGTGGATTCTTGACCTTCTAAATCTTTGATGAAAGAATCAGAATTATTTTGAATGTTAGAACTTGTTGTATGTTTAATCTATTCTTCAATCTCTGCGGATTGATTCTGTACAAGCTTGATTTTCTCTTCAGCAAGTTGTAAGACTTCAGCTATTCTAGCTAAAGTAGGATTAGCCAATTCTGAAGCCAACTGCTTCAATGTTAGTTGTTTTGGTTCTGAAGGAGAACTAGGAGAACCAAACCATTTATAGGAACCATCTTTCTCAATATCAGAAATTAGAACTGAAGAAGGTTTAGTTTCTTCTTCATAAGAATCTTTCAGACTGAAGAGGACTTCCTGAATTATTTCTAACTTCTCAAGAATTGTATTTAACTGAGACTTCATTTCTGACTGATTGAATTCTAAAGAATCAATTTCTGAATGCAAACCATTGAGATGGATTTTATTCTATGCTCAATCTTGTGCAATATCATCAATTTTTTGAGCAAGGCAGACAGACTGGTAGTTTGCATAATTTTGAAGTCTGACAATGTCTTGAGGAGGATCAGCATCAACTTTCCTATATTTGATGAAATATAAATATGCTACCATATCATTATGAAATTTAGGCATATGATTGCCTGGACCAAGATTCCTATATGGTAGTTCAATTTTCTTTTCTTTACTACTCATGGGAAGAGGAGCATTCATCATCTTAATCATAGGAATAGCTAGATCTTGACATTCTGTACAATTTGGATGCTGACCAGTATGTTCTTGTTTAGTCTAATAAGTCCTAAAGTTTTTAGGAGTAGAAGGGTAGGATTCAGAGTCAGTATTTACAGAAGGCTCAGAAAGATCTGGGACTAGAAAATTCTTCTTACAGTAATAACAATTTTTAGATCCTTTCTGATGAGTTAGTAGATGATCATCAAACTTAGATTTTCCTAAAATGGGTTTATATACAGGAGATCTGTTAGGAGGATCAGTGTGTCTAACAAATTATGATCTTCCAGAAGTACTGGTTGTTAAAGATGACATTTGTCTATCTAAGTCTTGGATCCTAGTACTCTGGGATCTTCCTAATTTGAGTACATTTCTTCCTGAGGGATTTGTCTTGATTTTTAATTCTCGAGGCACTGGAGGTAGTATTCTAGAAGAAATTGGCTCATACTCTGCTGACCATTCTTCAATTTCAGTAAGTTTGGCGAAACCCAAAGTTAGAGGGGAAACATTTCCTGGACCTATCACCACACTTTCGTTAGTGGCTCTCTGCACAAGCTTAGGATTGAGAGCAGGCATGGTAGAGGAAACAAAACGCAAACAAATAGTAGAATGAAGATGAGAAATTTTAGATCCTTCAGCCATGTTAAAGCCAGAGAACTGTACATAGGCTTGTAACAGAGTATTAATGTAAGGATCAAAGAGGGAGACTTGATATCGGGGTAATGCTGAAGACCAAACTGGGCCATTATGTAGAGGTGCTTGGAATCCAGAAATGATGGTGTCAAAAAAGGTATTATGTCTAGAATCTATGATACATGTAAGCACAAAGGTGTCTAGACCTGGTCTGACTAACGGATTTATACTGAACTAGATTAAGCCAAGGTGCACATACTTATATCCATTTTGAAGTCCCCAATCTATGTCTTCTTGATGGATGAGAGGAATCTGATAAACAAACTGACCAAGAGAGATAGGGATATTACTGGAACAATAACGAAACAATGTAGCAGCATGGAACTTAAAGACAGGAAGATCATAGATCTTAGATGGCTCAATTTCGGGCATGCGCCAGTTCACATCTGGTTCATACTCTTGTGTAATGAGTCTAGTATTATATATGTCTTTACTGGAAGAAGACTGACTCAACAACTTAGTATACCACTTAGAGGATTTATATTTGACATCAGCTGACAAATCAAAAGAAGAGTTGTTCTTCTGTGAATCCATCTGAGACTACTGCTACTTCTGATAGTATCCTTCAAATATTGCAGGTAAGAAAAATATTAAGTGGCAAGACCAACTTACAATGGGAAAAGGAATTTTGCAGCACCAACGCCTTCAAACAACAACAATCGCTGACTTACACATCCTACAGCAACAGCTGGAGACCACCGTCAAGTAATCACTTCACTTAATATGGACTTTGCACTTCTCGCAATCAGATACTTCAGACACAAGGCTCGTTCCAAATGAAAGCACTTTGAAATAGTCTTTTTGTATTAATCAACTGATCTCACTTTACATATAAACATGCAGGAGGCATGTAACACAGACAATACTACTGAGATATAATTGCACAGGAAAGCAGGGCTTTTAGTCTTATGTCCTCGAATACATGAAGATTAGACAGGCTCATGGCCTACTGCTCAGGCAGAAACTATCTCGACACTTATAACACAACACTTATCTCTTACTGTGAAGTGTGCGAGAGGCATGGAATTCTAATGGTTTCCTGATCATACTTACAGGAATTTGGATAGACTATT
>CBVK0100848244.1:0-12298 GCA_900067695.1 Picea abies | reverse complement strand
GATGAGATGTAACGAAGTTGGAGCTTGCTGAACATCTTAAGAAGACGAGGTTTTTTCCCTGGTTGGGTTTCCTCTTGAAAAAATATGTGTCTCATACTTGTGAATGAATGTTGTGTGTGATTGTTGTTCTTTATGTTATCTGCTTTATGTTTATAACTCTGGATTTCACAGTAAAGACTCACTACCACTAAGATTAATGATTCAAAGTTAAAAATGAGAGAAATGGTTAATAATCTACACTAACTGATTCACCCCCCCCCCTTCTCAGTTAGTTCATACCTATAACATCACCCTCTGTGATGCAATAGTACATATATAGCCACTATTTATCTAGATCATGCCTTGCTTGTATCCACATTGTTTGTCATGTGGCCTGGAAATTGGCGATGTACGCATATCACATGATAGCCTCTGGTGTTATTCTCCATGATCAGTCGATGGCTTCCTGTATGTCTCATAGGTATTCTTCAAATATGATCCCATTCTCCCTCTTATGCCTGACATGCAGCCTGACTCTCAGCAATAGGTATCTTGCTACCGCTGGCTGTGGTCTCGTACAAAACATTACATACCCTGGTTCTCTCCATCCCATGAAGGCTATTAGGGTGATCAGCCATGAGTAATGGAACTCTATGCCTAGGTCCTACGCATCTTTGCAGTCCTCTTGGAACAAGTTCAATAAACATGGCACTTACCTCATTGAGGTGCCTTCTACGCACTGAGATGCAACTACAATGACACCAGCTGGTACTTCCTCTTTGCGACATTTTCTTAGCAATTTACAGGATAAGATTTTTGTGCTCAATTGTGTGGTTGTGTTATTGATTCATTTGATCATGATGACTCTCGTTCCCCTAACGATGCCATACTTCTTCTTCATTTCTTATGTCAGTGCTTTCTCCTCGAATTTGTATCCAGAATCAGCATGGGATCCATACCCTGGGTTGGTAACCTTGTTATTTGTGTGCTAAGCTCGACAGTTATGGGGATGGGTTTGTCCAGCCATATGTCCCCTCCATGTGTGACTATTAACAATTGCTTGATGCATGTTGTTGTGTACTGGCCTCTGCCAAAATGTGGTAGGTTTAGCAGACCTAATATTCTTGTTTTCTCCATCTTAGTTGCCCACTAGTATGGCTGGTTAATCGGTTCTCCAAGATGAGTTGTGCCTATGGTCTATATAAAGACCCTTTGTGCAAGTTCCGAGAACTTGGTCTCATCTGACACATCGTGGTATGAATATTTGAGCTTCCCGACATGGCCGAGTAGCTCTTGTCCTACCTGTACTCCTGTCGGTATGCGTGGTAGAACAATTTCTCCTCCAGGTTTCTTGCTAGGTGATCTCGGTATTTGTACTTTGTCTTCCTACTATGGTGGCTGGTTCAAAGTTCCAGCAACTTCTGGTTTCTCCCTCATCAGCCATTTCAGCTAAGCTGAGGCATATTCAACGGTCTCCCTTGCTAGTTGTCCTTAGATGGTCATTTGAAACCCATTTGGCTCCACTGCTGCTTCTAGATTCTGTGTCGTTCCATTAACTTCTAGGGTTACTTCATTGCTTCCTGGTTGCACTTCCTTTTGGGTTTCCTCTTCCTAGCTTTGATGTTGCTGTGCCACTATGGGTGTATCCACTTTCATGGCCTCTGCTTCTGGTTGTTGAATCTCTTCTAGAATCGGTGTAGAATTTGTCAGTATCATCTCTGGGGATGGGATTTTTTTGATATCGACGATATTCGGTTGTTGTTGTTCATTCTCTTCCAACGGTCCTTGTGACCTAGTTTGAACCCTAGTTGGTCTGGCAGTCTGGCTTGCTTCTGCTGGCTTCAGTGGTGCCATGGTGGTGGCTATCGAACATTTGTTGGGTTCAAATAACTTATGCGATCTTTTTAGTCTCTCTTTGTGCGTTTTGGCTACTATTATTCTTTGTCTGTTCTCCTTTCGTGAATAAACTAGTTGCTCCCATGCTCGCATGTTGTATTGGCTTGCCATGAAGCTTGTCGAGGATGCTTTCTTCATTATTGGTTTAATTCACCATAACTGTGGGTTCAATGCATCTGTGGCAGTTTCATACTTGCTATTACGCTTTCTTTTCCATCTCCAGTTGGCGCGATTAATGTGATGTCCCATCGATCCTTTTCGTCCTTTAATTCCAACTAGTGTTGTCCTATTGTACTTGTTGTATCCTTTTCATCACCTAAATGAGAAAAACAAGGAAAATTACAAGTCCGGTTGGGTTAGACAGACAGGACAAAAATGAGTGCAAGAGTTAGAAACATCAAGCATAATAATAAAATAAACAACTAATCTAAAACAATTAAAGAAACTAAACTAATGTGCATAAGCGAAATGAAACAAAAGAAAGACTGATATTGATGCCACCAATGGATAGATTGTATTAGTGGGAAAACACCAAAGATAAAGGGAGAATTATGGGTCCCCTATTCCTCCAAGGGAGGGCTCTTGAACCCCCATTGATTGAGCCCTTATTACAAATAACAAACTAAAAGGAAATGGTGAAGAAATCCAAAGCTCATTCACTCAAGAGGTGATGCGAATGGCTAAATGAAATTATGCTTATATGCTCCAATGAGGAAAGAGGTTCCTTGTAAGAGAATAGAGGCAGTATAACAATACAAATAGATTCTTGGAAATATAGTGCACCCATGGACTCATTTTATAGCAAATCTTTGAGGCATTATCCAACCGGTCTTTAGTATGAACAAGGGGCCCTTTAGGTATTTGACCAGCCCCCCACTCAGATTCATCTTGGATTTTGGGGTCAGATAGACTTGGGAGCTAAACCAAAAGTGGGTGGGAGGCCGACCAGAATCATTAATGCACCGTTCTAAAGTGTGCACAACTTTTTACGTCCACAGTCGTGCATCAGGTGCATGTGCACTTTTCTAGAGTTTTCGACTAGCGCACATGCGCGCGCTTCCTTTCCACTCTAAGTGCATGCTGATTTTATAAACAATTGTATAGTTTGTGCCCTTTGGAAATGAATTTTTTGGACCATGGATCAACTTTCAGTCATAACAGATGCCCCATGATGTGTGAGGTTAGGAGCATATAGATAGCCAAAATACATCAATGTTTCTTCTATTGAGAGTACCATTGTAATAGAAAGTGTTGAGAGGAGTTGAAAGAGCAACCCATTAGAGGGAGAGGGGAACCTATGGGACCCAAACCTTTTGCTAAGGTGTGAAAAAAACAAAACTGTGCATACAAACAAGGCGGGCATGCCCCATGCTCGTGTCTTGTAACTCAAAAAATGTGTAAGACAGTAACTGAAGTGGTATGTTGACGTAGATAATTACATCTCCCTCCAAGGCGGTTTGATAATGGTAGAGGATGATTCTGATGGTGAACATACTCTCAAAAGAGGCGATGACACCTGTAAGAAGTGTCTATAATTCATGGGCATTGATAGCCCAACAAATTTCAGAGGTCTTCAGAAAATATAAAAACAACTGCAATGGTCACAAAGTAAGACCCACCGTAACATGAGATAAAGTTGAAGTAAAATGTTATGGGGGTCAATGAAAACAGAGAAAAATGGTGTTTTTCTCTCTACCGTCTGAGACTCCTCATTGTAAAGGGAATGAGAGTCAATATACTTTCACCCTCATGGAAACTGTTGATGTTGACAGAAAGGGAGATGCGACTCCAAGAAGCAAAGGGCTTCATGAAATCCACTGTATGAGATCATGAATTGAGAAGGTTCATGGATGAAGGCAAGAGGTGGTGAGACTCCAGACTACCCTTGGTTGGGGATATATGTGAAGTATGAGTGGCAATAACCGTGAAATTGAATCTAGTGTCAGGGGGACAACTAGACGTGGGTTAAATTGTGCCAGAGGCATGAAAAAGTGGACAAACTCATAGATCAGAGGTATATGGACCGTTGGATACTCAGGGTTTATGGACTAGGTCAAGCAAAGTAGGAGGTAATGAATACCCCAACCAAGGGCGACACGGGTTGCATTGCCGAAAAAGAAAGGTCACTAAGGGAGACAACAAAAACTAGGTAAATGTGAGAAACAAAGGCTTTGTACAATTACCAAATGAATAAATAATAATTTGGGATAAGTGTGAAACTACATAAACAAGTGCCCTAGTGCAAGATGGCTTGGCCTGTGAGGGCACAAGTTGCATTGAGAATTGGTGGGGGGTGGGGAGCCCATAGGTGGGTTTCTGTATGAGGTAAATGAGTGGAGGGGAATTTACAGATGGGAAAACTGATTGTGGATGAAATGGAGGGCTCATGATACTGCGGTGGTGCAGTCAAAGTGAAACCATGATGAGATATCTTGGGAGTCCATTGGGAAAGCTAGGAAAAAATGAGACGGAGTATGTGGTTGATTTGTGAACATGCGTAAGACTACTGGGACTCCCAACCCTAGGGGATGAAAACAGGATGAGTGTCAAAGTGAAAAAGGGGACTATAATTGGGACAAATCATGTGGGAGATAGTCCTCCCAGTTGACAATACTGAAATGCAGCAGAGGTGTGAGTACTGCAAATCCGGATGGGGGAAATCCTAGAGGCAAATGTCAGAGGGTGTGACTGGGAGATTCAATTGATATTCAAATGGAATGACTACATGCCAGTGTCGATCATATACCTGAAGGGGATATGTTGATGCATGATGACCAAGTACCTGCACACATAAAAACTGAATACCCAACATGAAAAATATATGAAGATAAAGAACATATAATATTTATTCAAGAATTTTGAATATAAGCATACGTACCTGGGCAGAATGTGACAAAAATGTGTCCTTTGGGGCCAAGGATGGATGGTGACCCAGGGGATATGATTGTGTAGGGGGTGGGATCTTGATCCCATGGATGAAGATGGATTGAAAAACAGATGACTGAAACTCCTGTAATTGATCCTGGAAGTTTGGCAAAGGGGACTATATATAGTTGTAGGGCCCACAATGCTACCTCATTTGTACCTATTGTTCTAGTGAGTTTACGAGAGGTTTTAGAGGATATTTGGAGATTCTGGGAGATTGAGCCAGCCGATTCAGGATTAGGGAGTGCTAGGTTAGTGATCATATCCTCCTGCATAATAATTAGGATTTCTTTTTTGGACAGGGTCGTACGGATGGTCTTACAGAAGGACTTTGTGAGTGTGGGCCCCCTAGTGCACAGGCGATCAAAATATTCGCATGCATGAGTGCATGACTGTAAGGGGGACATCCACGTATGGGGGTGCATGAAGGGGGAAAACAGGCACGCATTGGATGTGTGTCTGTTCGAAGCACAACTACGCATTAGTGCGTGGTTATGTCCCTAACAATTGTGCATGTGTGCGCAATTGTGCAGCAGACAGACACACTTGAATGCATGCCTGTGTGTGTGACAAGGGTGGATCCATGCACCTATGTATCTTTGAAAGTTGCACATGAGTGTGAAACTGTGGGATGAACAGGCGCGCATATGTGCGCGCCTGTGGGTAAAACCTCTGCGCACTTAAGGCAAAGTGTAGGGGTGTAAAAACTGACCTTTTTGAGACTTTTGTTGTTTTTATGGATTGTGATGTCTAATCAATTAAAGTATATGTGGATGTAGGTGACTAGTTGACGATGCCATTCCATTAGAGGGAGAGAGATTGGGCACGCGTGAGAGAGGTGGTGAGAGATGAGGAGCCAGGTGTATGGGGACCTTTGGCAGCCTGTGGGTTGCTAAAGTTCTTCAACTATTCATTGGTGCGTGCACAGGAGTATCTACTGTAGTTCCTGATCTCAATGTGGAGCCCTGATCTACAGTGATGCATTGTGTGAGGTGAGCATCTCACATTCTCTACAACAAAGGATGTGTATTTTTTGACTGGGCTCCCTTTTCGGGGAATCCCACTACCTACTAAGCCTGTGTTACCTGGGGATGGACAGTTGGTTGACCTAGCCCAGACATATTGTTCCAGAGAGGACTTCATGTTGGGATCGGTGGTGAGTATTGGGGCGATGGACACCCTTGTACATTATTGCATGGCGGAAATGATTGTGAGGGTTTATGGCTCTTTAGCTACTCAACGGATCAGTGATGGTCAGATGAGGATCATGCAGATGGCCCTGAGTGTTGAGCATTTTTCCTGGGGTTTGATGATACATGCCAATATGGTGGGTAATCTCAATAGGTTTTGAGCTTCTAACTTAGGGGATTTTTCCTTTGGGTCCATCTTGGTATCTTGGTGTTATCACTGAAATTTTGTCCGCAAATGGTTACAAGAATTCAGCATCGTCAAACAGTTATGATGTCATCCATGGACCTGAATTAACACAAAAGCATTCACAAAGGGTCAAAAACTATACAAATAGTGAAAACATTGAAGGGCGCTATGAAGACATTGGGCACGCGTGCACATGCGCGAAACATAAACGCAAGATTCACGCACATGCACACGATGCACGACTGTTGTCGCAAAAAGCTGCGCACCTGAGAAATGATGCATTTATGAGAGTGGTCGACCTCCCACCCACTTCTGGTTCAGCTTCCAAGTTGATTTGACACTCAAATCTGGACTGGATTTGACTGGGTGGTTGGTCAAAGACCTAGAAATGCCCTAATTAGCCTCTTTACACACTACAAACTAGTTGAACAATAACCCAAAGGAATGTTATAAAAAGGCCATGGATACACTTCATTTTTCAAGGAATTTCATAGCAGAGTTATGCTGCCATTATTCTCTTGAGGACTCTTCTATACTTGCCAAGAGTATACTTGCATCATTTCTTTGGGCAATCCATCTCACCCCTTGAGTGGATTAGCAAATAATTCTTTCACCATTTTCATTTTCTTTTTCAAAGTTGTAAGAAGAGCTTATCTGTGGGGGTCCAAGAGCCCTCCCTTGGAGGAAGAAGGGACTCATAGTCCCCTTGCTTCTCGGTGTTTTATTTCACTAATATCAGCCTTATCATTGGTGACATGGGTCTCATTGTTTCCTTTGTCTTTATGTCCCTATGTTTATAAATTTAGTTGTTGTTTTATTTCTTAGTTTAATTCTTAGTTGTTGTTTTATATTTCTTTTCCTAACCGTTTTCCTTGTAGTTGTCCTGCTTAGCAAACCCAACTAAGCTTGCAAGCATCTCTATTTTTCTCACTAAGGTGATGAAAGAGGCCCAATAGATTAGCGACTCCACTGGGGAAAGGTATCAATTTCCTACCCCATTTGGGTTTTTCTAGCTCTTCTTTTTGTTTATTTAACTTGCAGGTGCATTAACCAGCCTAAGCCGACCTGCCAATCATCCAATTCCAAGTTGAATTGGGAGAATTCCATCTGAAATTTTCATTCACGGCTGTGTGTCACCTATGCGTGGGTTTTTAGGCCCACATACACACATCATGCACACTTGTGCTCAAGTCACAGTTTTGTTCTACGCACGTGCACTCATTAATTTTTTCAGGTCTGCACACATGCACTCTGTGCACCTCTGTCTCCACTGAGACCCGTGCATCTATGCAAAAATTCACATTGTAAAGTTTTTGAGATGTGGGGAAGGCCATTAGCCTTCTTAAAAATGATTTCAAGCATGTTTTAAAGCTGCACCACACTTAGTCCCCTCATCATATAAAGGGGTTAGTCAAAACACATAGGCACTTAGGGGGTTAAAATCAATTTCCTCTTTTGCTTTCATTTTCACCACATGGATGGGTTGTTTTGACTCAAAATATAAGTTGGAAATCATTTTTAATCACATTTAACTTGCATTGGGACTAGAAGTTGGATAACAATATTTTAGTATGCTCTTCTCTCACGCATCCAAGCGATCTTGAGAATCAGAAAAAGATTGTGAAATAAATTCATCTCCCTTAAGAACATTAAAACCTTTAGGACAGGACAACAACCCTTCTTGGGACTCCTCTTAGTTTATTTTTTCAAACACATCTTAATATTGTAATGGGCCCATACACGCCCACATGCTACAAAGATAGGATAGTGTTGAAATTTACTTTCTTAGATCAAATCACTAGGGAAGTTTAAAGGTTTTGTAACGGGCCCATACATGCACACATGATCAATCTAGGATAGTTTCAAAGCTTTTCTTAGATTACATCACAATAGGGAGTTAAAGGGATAGTAACGAACCCACATGTCCACATGTTAGCTTCCTAGGGACTTTTGAATTACACAAGGTTGTACCAAAGGCACTTAGTTAATTAGGTAATCAACACTAGTAAGGACCAAGCGAAGTCCACATGCAGCAAGGTGACACCTAATTCACTAAAAATTGGCACACTTTCACTCATTCACACACAAAAGTCACTTATCACTCACATAGTTTCTTCTTGAAATGTGGAGGTCAAAGTAAGTTTCCTCCAAAGGGATTCTGAAACACCCCACCCTTTTCTTGAAAAAACTATCCACTCCCATTTTAATTCAACGAGGTTGGTTCACACCCCCAACCTCTCAAAACAACTACATCTAAATTTTTTCTAAAAACTCACTAAGTTTTCCTCCACAGGAGGTGCCAAAAGAAATTTTTTAGTCTAGGTAGGATTTTGGGGATAGGCATCCAAATAACTCCCCGTTATCTAGTTCTCACATTGTCAAAACCATAGAAGTTGTCAAAAAGGGAACTGAAAATCCTCCAAGTCAAGTCTTCCTAACACCATAAGGCAGGGAGATACCCGTGAAGGGTTGAAGGCCAAGGTCTGGTTGTTCTGTGCATCCCCCCTTGAGGCACCCACCTCTTGGACGGGATCCAGCCCGTGACCCATTTCTTAGGCCGAAAATCTAAATGTTGCACTTTGACCGAGGTACCTAGTGACCAAATTTTAGGACATCTACCCAGGTGGCAATTGTGGGCTGCAATTACACCTTGATTGGATTTTGTGCGGCTATTGGGAAATATTGCTAGCTCTTTCGGGATATTCCCCCTTTACCCCTCATTATAACCAATTATTTCAACCTTCACTAGTTTCTCTTCTGGTGACTTCAGACCCCACTGTTGAGTACTATTGGAAGGTCCAGTGCTATTTGAGAGGAAGGACGTTACGTCTTCTAGGACATGAGCACTTTTTTTCTTTGATTCCCCATGTAGACAAAACCCACTTATCCACATATATGCTTCTTTTTTATGTATGATGCACTTCTAAATACATTTTAATTTGGATATATATATTGTGTAAAGTTCAAAATTTGCAACAAAGGCTCTTATTTCTTTATTACTCTCACCACGATTTGCACACATTCACTCAGCTAGTTGGACATCATAGGGGACCCACAGAATCCATGCCGTTCTCGACGCTTGCTAAACCTCCCTCCTATCTTAGGGGGAGTGCCTGGTCTTGCCCACTCATCAGTGCCACCTTTACACACTCCTGTGAGTGCTACTGTCTTAGGATCATCTTTGCTTGGTTCCACATTACTTGGGTCCACTTCCTAAGGTCCTCCGTCCACTTGCTCTCCTTTACATGAAAGCAGTGGACCAACTTCCTCTCAAGGGGGAAGTACCAACCCACCTAGCCCCCCTCAAGGGTCAAGTTCACAACACACTCACACCATGGTTGGAGCTAATCCTGCCCCCCCATTATAGATGCCATATTTGGCCTCTCTCAACATACCATATCTAAGAAAACTCACCAATGATCCTATATTGCATGACCCCACATGGCCTACAATGCCCAGCAAACTACCTTCAGACATACCCAAATTTGAAGGAAAGGCAGGAGATGACCCCGCCAACCACGTCATGAATTTTCACCTATGGTGCTCTTCCAACAGCATTATGAATGATTCCATCAGACTGTGATTATTTCAACACACACTCACTGGCCCATCGGCCAAATGGTACGTAGATGAAAAATCAGGATCCCATGCGACTTTTGAATCCTTGGCCAAAGCATTTTTGACCTTCTTCCAATTACCAATCCACCATGACAATGGTCTAGAACTACTCTCTAATTTCAAACAAACCTCAGCCAAAAATATCGTTGATCACATTCACGAGTGGCATAGGTGACGTAGTTTGTGCAAAGCAAAAACCACCAAACAACAGTGTCTGGACTGGTTTCTTAGATCACTTGTCTCTCTCCTCGGTAAGGATGTAGCTTCCACCTTCCCTCAATCCAAAGAGGAAGCCATCAGTAAGGCTCAATAATATGACCTCATCTATGCACATTCAAGGTACTTATACACTGTACTTCTTGATCTCCCAAAACCTGTGCCATTTGGCTAAGACAAAACTGGGATGTCTCACTCAGCAGACAGACTGATTGGTAACACCACTCACTACGGTCCACAACCCCCACAACCACCAATGTATGGAACACCTCAATACCTGTCGGCATACGGGGGCACTTCTTATTACCCCCCACCCCCTTATCAACAACCATACCCTGTTGCTATGCCTCCACCCATTAGTGGGCCACCTCCGGCAGCCCCCATACACCCACCTATTCAAACGAGTTCTGGTACCCCCTCTACCTCATCTTATAGTACTAGCAAAAGAACCACGCCTTCCTATGTACCTTACGGATCGTTACCCCCACAGAATCCGTACTTTCCTTTTCTTGGTCCCCCACAACCCTTGGGTCCCTCACATCCTCATGCTAGGGTGAATTTTTTCCAACCCTCTCCCGTTCAGCAATATCAAAATTTTGAACAACTGAATATGGAAAATATGACCCATCCATCGAACAATGCCAAAACGAAAGGAAGAAACAGGACAAACAATAACCCAAGTCAAGGCGGGAATCAACCCCAGTAGAACCAACCTACTGGGGGAAACCAAAACCAAGAGAATCAGAACCCCCGGGGGGGAAATAATAATAGGCGTCAAGGGAGAAATAACAATATTGTTAAAACCAACTTCCCTTGTGCCCTTTGCGGTGAGTTCAGTCATTACACTCATCATTTCCCCCAAATCGCTGATTTCAAATGGTTGAAAGACTCAGGCAGTCTACCCCATCCTCCAGCACCGCCTACCCCTCAGCAGGCACCACAACAATACGTGCAACAACCGCCCCTGTCGTACTGCAGAATCCTATTCCACACCAAGGTGTGATAAATATCCAACAGGACACACAGCATCCCCCACCTCAGGTGGGACAGTACCTCAACCCAAATAATCTAGCAGATCGCACAATCCTTCTCACTAGTCAGGAAGAAATCCTTCTACAAACACGTAATCATCAGTATCATGCACCCGCTGAGTCTCCTCCCATCCCGCCAAAGACAAAACCTGCACCAATGGGACCCCCGTTGGTGATCCCTCGCCCTAACACTGAGCCACCTTTTCGCATCCCTCACATCCCATTGCACAGGAATGTCCACAACCCATAGGCTAGGGCAGCTCATAACTATAGTTTGGTTGATGACTTAGCACAATCCCCGACTACCATGTCAGTCTTAGAAGTCCTTCAGACTTGTCCCACTTAGCCGAAATCATTACTTTCAGCCTTGGGGGTAGTCGACCCCGTAGATACTCGACTCATTACATTCGATCTCGACAGCAGAGAACCCCACCTTCCCACCTTGATCACTTTTCAAATCCCAGTAAAAATACGGAACATCACAATTCATCGGTGTATCATCGACGAAGGTGCATCTACATGCATTATGTTGAAATCGGTATGGAAGAAACTTGGTTCCCCCAAACTCATACCCTCTGTCATTACCTTACGAGCATATGACGGACGACCATCATCTCCTGAAGGGATCTTCCAAAATGTCCCCGTAGAACTCGGGGGAAAAACCATTCTCATCGACATTGAAGTTATCGACGCCCCACTCAATTATAATATCTTGTTCGGTTGTCGCTACATGTACGCTATGAAGGTAGTTTCCTCTTCCGTCTTTCGAACAATGATGTTCCCCCACAATGGGAAGATCGTTACCATCGACCAAGTCTCACATTACGAGCCTAACCCATCTGCCAACATCGATAACATTCTCCCTCTCATCCACATGAGTCATGACGCATACCCACTCGTCGAGATGGGTCCTGGAATTTTCAAGGATCCATCATTGTTAGCAACTTACCATGGAGCACCACCGCTCCTTCATCCTTCCAATCAAGTATGCGTCATATCATCTAACAGAACTAACACAGAGGATACCCTTCCTCCTAGGGAGGCTTCTATCATATCTGATGTCCCACTAGTCGCAGAACTTCCCCCTCATGAGCCTCCTGCGAACTTGTCGACCCCACTCGTCCAAGATTTCACCTCTCCCCAAGGACATATCCCAGTTTGGGAGACAGTCCCCCAAGCCATCACTCGAAGCTTTCCAGGTAGCCGCAACGCTTACCCTCCCTAATATGGTGTTAGCAATTCCAGTTTGGTATTTA
>CBVK0100848242.1:965-15415 GCA_900067695.1 Picea abies | reverse complement strand
GCGTCATCCTTCTGTTATCGACATATCTCCAACACTCCTCGATCGATAACCATGATAATTTCACGATTTTGCGAGTCAAGAATCCACGTCTCCCAACTCCTCCTTCTTTCAAATCCCGTTTTCCAAAACCCCGATGCTTCTCTTGAACTATCAACGGTCCAAATCACCCCCTGATCAAAGGTCTTGATTCTTTTGGTGATATCCTTTCGGAAATTTTTGAGGAGTCTTCACTCCTAATTTCCTGATGACTAAAGCTCTGAAATCCCTGGACCCCACTAGATCGACGGTCCACACTCATCCTGATTGATGGTGAGAATCTGATCACGATTTTCCTTTTCGCGATTTCTAGTATGAGAGTCAAAATACTCTCCCTTTCATTCTTCTGGTCCACAAAGTGCCGAAGTCTCCCCCTGAGAGATCAATGGTTCAGATCCTTCTTGAACCAACAACCATGATTTAACTAGATCTACGTCTCATAACCTTTCGGGGTTTTCTCTGAACCTTGACCACTCGCCACGTGTCCTCCTTGATGAACGGTCCTCGCTCTTTTGGGACTTCCCTTTTTTTTGGGAAATTCCAACAAATCCTTCTCTCCAACCTCTCGGTGACGAAAATACCAATGGCTTCCAGATTCTGCCATGCATCCCCCAGATCTGATGGTTCATAGCTCCTTGTGACCGACATTTGGGATCCCTTCGTGAAATCTTATTTCATGAATTTTGAGAGGTGAGTACCGAGACTCCCCCCTCGGATTTCCCGGTAACGAAATGCCAAAACACCTCCTTGGAATGAGCGCTAAGGCTCACGCTACTCTCATAGATCGTGTGACTATCAACCCTCTCCGTGAGATCTGACGGATTATGGGATTTCCACCTACTCTTTTCTTCTGGGAATCTGGATGTGGATTTGGACGGTCCAGATTCTCTTCTTCTACCAATCCGATGGTAGTTGTTACTCCTTCCATGTTCTTTCACTTTCTCTTGGACTTGGAAGATTTCTGAATTTTCTAAGGTCTCATCCTTTGATTTCTCCTATGATCCTTGCAACTTTAAGACTCACCTATGTTATAAAAACACTTTCCTTCCTGAGCTTTGTCAACTAAGAAACCTCAAAAGGTTTCTTGACCTTCTGCTCCTTTCTACTATTGCTCTGTGCATAAAGGCATTGTTCCTCAAGAGCTTCAGGACTTAGAATAAATCCACCCTTGCACACTCCTTATGCTGCTGAGATTTCGTCAATCTCAGATCCAAAGTATTTCTTAAAAAGAAATGCTTCACGCCCTCTTGGTGTTCCTTTTCTCAATGTATGCCTTATAGATCCCACAGAATGTTCAGTAACTTTGGTTGTCTTCAAACTCGACAAAGAGTTCTTCTCGTACACACTTGCACCAGCTTAATACCCCTTTTCCAGAGCTCTATAAAACCTTCAGTAGTTCTGTCTTCTCCCTGTGCTTCCTCTTCACAATGTTATCTCAAAGGTATTCAACAACCTTGAGACTTCTCTTGAGTCTATAAATTTCTTCTAGTATTCCAACTTGGCATGTTCTCCTCTGACCTCAACAAAGAGATTCAGAATGCGCACTCCTTCCACTGGCTACAAAAATTCCTTTGTTATGTCATGCACTCCTTGCATAGCCTAAACAACCCAGAATAATTAAACAACTCAACAAACATAGAACAAATCTATCTTCCTATTATAAACAAAACTTAACATACATCTACAACATTTATTCATGAAAATATGTAAACACATAAACACACAGTATGCAGAAAAAATTCGTTTGTATTATTTCTGAATGTCTATACAGATGTTTACAATAAATGGACTCTAAGAAGTCTCAGTATTCTCTCAAGTTCTATCTCTCAGAAATTCTTCTTCCTAAGGCCTCTCTTCTCGGGCCCTCCTATCCTCTTCTCTTCCTCGAGTCCCACACAAACTCTCTATACTTCCCCCTAAATCTAAAGAAAGACTTCATTACAAAAGAGGGGCTCTGCGAGATCATCCTCTTCAACTAACTTCATTACCCTTGCTTGACTAAGACCTGGGCCTGCTACAAGCAACCCTTAATTGAAAATCAACAACTACCTGTACAAAGGTATGGCTCAACATTAAAATCCTAACAAACATTTAATTCAAATTTAAAATTTGAAAATGAGAGGGTTGGCGCCTCTCTCCTCCATGAATGTGCATTGATTATGCGTGTTGTCTGGCCCATCACTGAGTTGGATAAATGCTCCTGCATCATAATCCTCTGTTAGGAAAAACATGAGCTCCTTCTCATGAGATACTCTTCTCTAGCATTGAAGTCCACCTGGATCCCAAATCATCTTTTGGAGCTTTCCATCTGCTCCTTTCCAGCTATGTCATTGTTGCTTCTGTTTCTCCCTCCCTATTGTAGTTGCAGGTTCCTTGTTGTTTAGCTTCTCTTTGTTGACTGCTTCTGTTGATCTGAACATCAGCTCCCTAATTTCCTCAATCACCTCATCCATCTGCTCCAATTGTTGGCTCTCCTTATGCAATCTTCTTGACTACATTTATTCCTCCTTATGAGTGGGAAGATATACTCGATCCCCTCTGTTGTCTTTATCTCCCATCATGGTATTGAGTTGCCACTCTACTGCAGATTCCAGCTCCACAGTCCTATTGCCAAGATGCTTCTCAGTTTCCTCTTCTGCTGATACGTTCTCAGCTTCCTCCAACCGTTCCTTGGGCTGGTATGCTCCTCCATCTGTCTCAAACCTAGATTTTTGGATGTGCAAGCTTTGAAAAATTACCCTCTCTCTAAGGCTTCAAATTCTTGACATAGTTCATCAAAATCTATGTCCTTCACTTCTCTTTCTTCTGCAGGCTCTGGTGTTGCAGTCATCTTCGTTTCAACATCTTGCCTGAAAATTTTGAGCCATTCTTCTGAATGCTCATCTTCTTCTCCTTGGGAAACCTCTAATATCTGCTCCATTATCATTGTGATAGTCTCTGATGGATTTCATTGCTCTTTTGTACCTGCATCATAAACATAGTTAACTTTAAAATCATTTGGCTCCATGGCCTCCTTCTCAAACTCTTGTTGCAATACCTCCTCATGTGCAATGCTTGTATTAGCCTCTGCTGGACTATTTGGAAGGAATACTGGAATTCCCCCAATCATCAGAATACTCTCTTGATCCTCCTCCTGGATGGTGAAAGTTTTTAACTTGTCATCATCTTCATTCATATGATCTGTTCAACCACATGAATATTTCTCTATCAGTGCTCCTTGCTGACATGAAATCACTTCTAATCTCTCGAGACTTTCAGACAACCTCATTTGCTTCTCTCTGCCCACCTAGAAAATTGGGAATTTTCTATTGACCACATGGTAGTCTATGAGATCACCCGATATCATCTCATTTCCCACTTGGAAATATGAACCTTCAACACTACCCTTTTGGTAGTATGCGAGACCTCTGCTTGGTCTCTTTCCATTGCCCACCTGGCAATTTGAAAGTTCATCTCTGCCCACTTGGAAGTTTCTGAGATCTCTGCTTGATCTCTCTTCCTCCTCCCCATTGTTGAGATTATTCCCAGTCTCTATTTCATAGGTGTGAACCACTCCCTTCTCTAGGTCATTGAGGTTTTCAGTATGCCTCAACGATCTTCTCATCAACCTTCATTGTCTCCTGGTAAACAATTCTTTGACTGGCCACTTCACCTTCATTTTCATGGGCCATTCATATACCCAATGTGCTCTTGCACTTTTCTACATATTAAATGAAAGATTATCCATCCTCGCTCTTATATCTTTTCGACCACATCCATGGCCTTTAATAGCCATATTTCACCTTCTTTTTGCCCTCCTGGAAAACCCGTTGTTGTTACTCTACAACTAAGAGCATTTCCACCATTTCCTACAGTCCACCGACCGTATATTGACTGTTTTGCATCTGCAAACAATCACTACAAAGTATCAACACTCTGTCTCCTCCTTCACCTGGCCCATACAAATAAATTTCACTTCCTAATACCACTTGATGATATCAATTCATCTCCTTTACTTTCTTCTGTCTATTATTCGTAAGCAAGGCTCTGCCTTCTGATCATCTACATTGCCTATAGAATACAATTCTGAGCTCTAATACCACTTGATGTTGTGTATCAAAGTATTCTCATTATCTACTTTGCCTCCCTTTGCCTGTAATATACAGAAAAAAAGTGGCTCTGATACCACTTGATGGTATCAGACTATCCTCTTCATCATCTTCACCTACAAAAATCAATTATGTTCAGGCTCTTATACCACTTGATGCATCCCCCCTCCCCTTCGGGGTTCTACAACCTCTCGATCACTAGATCGTTTCTCTCCTGAGAAAAAAATGGCTCTTTAGGATCCTGTTGGAACCCCTTGAACAAATTCATAGGTCCCCTTTCCCCTTTGCACAGATCCAGCAAAGACCCATGACTAACTCTGTGCACTAATTCAAAATATCACGAGCGATAGCCCTCAGGCTAGGGTCCACCTCCACGTGACCACTGCCTGTGACCACTAGCTAAGCCCATAGGGCACGTTTCGCATTTCACAACTTTGCAAATCTTGTTGTCGAGTCTCTTGACTCCTTTGAGTAAAAAAACACAAAAATGGGCTATCAAGCTCTCGACTCTTCCTTTATCTCGGCCTCGTGTGACCATTTCCTTGTGACCATGTGTTGATGCCAAAAGTGCTATCGAATTTCAGTTTTCGAGACTTTCGTATATGATCTATCCCCGACTCTTTGGCTCCTCCCTTAAGCCTCCTCCATGTGACCCGTCCCTATGACCTAGGGCCACTCCTCTGAATCCCTCGGTTTTTGCAATTCGGGGGATCACGATACAGTGCTCCTGCCTTTCCTTTTCAAATCCCTAAAACCCTGAATCCATATCCTTCTCCAAACCAGATCCGATGGTCCTGAATCCTCCTCGATCGACAACCATGATCGTTTCATGATTTCACGAGTCGGGACTCCATGTCTCCTAACTCCTCGTTCTTTCAACTTTCGATTTCCAAAACCCCGATAATTCTCTTGGATGCTCAACAGTCCAGATCACCCCCTGATCAACGGTCTTGATTCTTTCGGTGACCTCCTTTCAACAATTTTCGAGGAGTCTTCACTCCTAATTTTTCGATGACTAAAGCTCTGAAAGCCCTCGAAAGACTCTCCCTTTTGTTCTTTTGGTCCATGAAGTGTCGAAGTCTCCCCCTGAGAGATCAACAGTTCAGATCCTTCTTGAACCAATGACCACGATCTAACTAGATTGACGACTCATAACCTTCAGGGGTTTTCTCTGAACCTTGATTTCTCGCCATGTGTCCTCCTTGATGAACGGTCCTCGTTTTTTTGGGACTGCAATTTTTTTCGGAAATTCCAACAACTCCTTCTCACCAACCTCCCAATGATGAAAATGTCGATCACTTCCATATTCTTCCATAGCTCTAGATCCAATGGTTCACATCTCCTTGTGACTGACGGTCTGTATCCCTTTGTGGAATCTCCTTTTGCGACTTTTGAGAGGTGAGTACCAAGACTCCTCCCTCAGATTTCCCGGTAACGAAATGCCAAAACACCTCCTTGACACAAGCATTAAGGCTCATTCTACTCTTGCAGATCATGCAACTATCGACCCTTTGTGTGAGATATGACGGCTTAGTGTGAGATATGATGACTTATGGGATTTCCACCTGCTCTTTTCTTCTAGGAATCTGGACATGGATTTGGATGGTCCATATTCTTCTCTTTTGCCAATCCGACGACAACTGTTACTCCTTCTGAGCTCTTTCACTTTCTCCCGGACTTGGAAGATTTCTGAATTGTGGAAGGTCTCAGCCTTTGATTTCTCTTACGAGCCTTGCAACTTTAAGCCTCACCTACATTATAAAAACGTTTTCCCTCCTGAGCTTTGTCAACTCAAAAACCTCAAAAGGTTTCTCAACCTTCTGCTCCTTTCTTCTATTTCTCTCTGCACAAAGGCATTGTTCCTTCTCAGATTTGATACTTAGAATAAGTCCACTCTTCCACACTCCTTATGCTCCTGAGATTTCATCAATCTCAGATCCAAATTATTTCATGAAAAGAAACACTTCATGCCCTCTTGGCGTTCCTTTTCTTAATACACACCTTGTAGATCCCACAGAGTGTTCAGTAACTCTGGTTGTCTTCGAACTCAACAAAGAGTTCTTCTAATACACACTTTCACTGGCTCAATGCCCCTTTGGCAAAGCTCTATTGAACCTTCAGTAGTTATGTCTTCTCCCTGTGCTTCCTTGACATAGTGTTATATCCAAGCTATTCAACAACCTTGAGACTTCTTTTGAGTCTATAAATTTCTTCTGGTGTGCCCACCTGACACGTTTTCCTCTGACCTCAATAGAGAGATTCAGAATGTGCACTCCTTGTGCTGGCTACAAAACTTCCTATATTCTATCATGCACTCCTTGAACAGCCTGAAGAACCCAGAATAATTAAACAATTCAACAAAGATAGAAGAAATATATCTTCCTACTGTAAACAAAACTTAACATACATCTACAACATTCATTCATGAAAATATGTAAACACATAAACATACAGTATGCAGAAAAAATTCTTTTGTATTAAATCTGAATGTTTATACAAATGTTTACAATAACTGGACTCTAACAAGTCTCAGTCTTCTCTCAAGTTCTATCTCTCAGAACCTCTACTTCCTAAGGCCTCTCTTCTCAGACCCTCCTATCCTCTTCTCTTCCCTGAGTCCCACACAGACTCTCTATCCTTTCCCCTAAATTTGAAACAAGACTTCATTACAAAAGAGGGGCTCTGTGAGCTCATCCTCTTCACCTAACTTCATTAATTTACATTGAAGTTTTAATAAATATTTACCTAGGACTGACTAAGACCTGAGCCTTCTACAAGAAACCCTTCATTGCAAATCAACCACTACCTGTACAAAGGTATGGCTCGGCATTAAAATCCTTACAAACATTTAATTCAAATTTAAAATTTGAAAATGAGAGGGATGGAACCTCTCTCCTCCATGAATGGGCGCTGATTGTGCTGGTTGGTTGGCGCGTCGTTGATTTGGAGTGATGCTCCTGCATCACTACAATAAGTGAGTATCATACCCATATTTTACATCCTCCTGGCAAAGTTGTGTAACAACAAGAATGCCTTCAATAGAATTTCATTCATATGAAAAATTTCATCATACAAGTTATGATAAAATGCTACAACTTGTCAAACTTTCAACAGAAAATCATACATAAGGCTGAAAAGTGCATCTACAAAGAAAGAAATGCAAGCCTTACTTGTTCGAGAAATCTAACCATTTCTTACCAATCCAATTCAATGGTGACATTTTCTGCTGAAAATCCTCTTCCTGTGAGTCATGTTGACTCACATTGATGATGGAATCTCCTCTTCTGTCCTTGCTAGTCTCTTCGTCCATTTTCTTCTTGTGTTGTGAATGAGTGGTTGGATGCAATGTCCAACATTGGTCAATGAGATGACTTCTCTTCTGGCAGTGAGTGCAAATCTTTTGCATCCTCTTTTCAAGTTGCCTTTTCTTGGAAAGTTTCCTGAATGTGGTCAATCTTTTCCAACATCTTGAAACATGATGGTTATCTAAACCACAATATGTACATGGACTTTTTGTTTCATTTTTACATGCAAATCTACCATGCTTAACATAATCAAAAGCAACTGAATTACAGGCAGAAATATACCTTGAACATTCACCTTTATTGCCTTCTTGAGGAGGTGAATTTGAAGAGTTACCAACTCTCCTTTGAAGACCAACAACAATTTTCTTGTCCTCATTGTTGTCATGACTCTCTTTTTTCACACATTTGCATTAATATTAAACACACACTTTGCATGCTTGAGGGATTGAACTTGCAAAAAAAGTTCTTGAACATTCACCTTTATCACCTTCTTGAGGAGGTGAATTTGAAGAGTTACTAGCTCTACTTTAAAGACCAACAATAGTGTTCATGTCCTCATGGTTGTAACAACTCTCTTGTTTATCACATTTTCATTCATCTTGAACACACACTTTGCATGCCTGAGAGATTGAACTTGCAACAAAAGTTGTTCTTGGAACTGTTTCCCTTGTCTCCTCAACTTTGGAATATGCTCCATCTTTCTGTTCATATCCAAGACCCCTATACTTGGGCCTCTCCTCAACAACAATAGGGTCAACAATGCCTTGTTCATGCTTGCCTAACCCTCTACCTTCATAGCCCAATTTTAACAATAACTTGGACCCTATTCCTCTTGTATGATTTTTGAAAACACTAAAGCATTCATCTTGAGAGGAATTTGAATAAAAACTAGCATTACATACCCCATGTTCATGCATTTACTTGGTAAGGGTTTCCTTTTCCTCATAGAGTTGAGTCTCCACCTCATGCAACTTTTCAGGAAGCTTTTGCTTCTCCTCCTTCATGGCCATCAACTTCTCTTGAAGGATAGTGCTCTCATTCCTATCTTCCAACATCTCTTGCAACATATCTCTCATGGTTGCAAATGCCTTCAACATATCTTTGTCAAGGAACTTGGATAATGAGTATGTATGAGAACTTTCACTGTTTGAAGCTTCCTCCATCCTTTCAAGATATCAAACTTCAACACAAAACTTGCACAATAATACCAACAACTAATTCTCTAGCTATCAATGGAAATCACATGAGAAAAACTATGCTCTGATACCACCTGATCTGAAAATACAGGGCTGAATTTTTTTTCTATGAAAGCACCCTCTACTCCATTAAAATAAATTTCATGACCTTGTTTAATGTCTTAGTTGTGCAAGACGATTTATGTGTCAAGTTTAGGCTTATTTTATGTGTTTATGTGTGAGGTTCTTGAAACATTAAATGTGTTTTTTAAATAATACAACAATAACATAAAGTAAAACAAATAATAACAAGCAAAAACTCACAACAATGACAACATGATAAAGGAGTTCACCCCCAACTACGCTACATCTCCTTGAGCCTCCATCAATGGACTAGGCTCTCTGGGATTAGTTTGTCAAAGATTATTTTACAAGCTATTCATTAACTCCAATGGATTTACTCACTGTACCATTGGGTTCAAAATACATAAAAACCCAAAAAATGACTATTAGAACTCTAAAAACAGACCATGGCTCATCTGGGCATGACCTCTTCTACTGGTGGCCTTGAGATTCCCTCAGCTTCCTTGTGGAAAAAACACCTGTAAAAGTCTCCAAATGCATCTGAAACCTGTCGCAATGAGTTCAGAGAATCTCAACTAGTCAAGAATGATTATTGAGTCACTGAAAATGGACTTTGGCTCCCTTGGGCATGGCCTCGTTCAATGTTGGCCCTAAGCTCCCTGGATCTCTCTAAAACTTCAATGTAGAAAAAACTACAAATGAAGCCTCCAAATTCCTTTGAAAACTATGCCAATGGATTCATAACATGCAAGAGCCCCTAGCTGGGCTTTTTCGACACCTCATTTGGCCAAAAAATGAAGAAGATAGGCCTCCTGCCATTTTCCTCCTTCAATCTTGTTGTTTTTGGTTCTCCAATTCGCACCTCTTGTATGAGTAACCTGGCTTCTGGGCGTTTCCCGTGCTTAAACCCAGCACACACGTGCATCTGCACAAATAGAGCCAAATTGTCACACCGTTAGAGGAATGAGGGCCCCAAAGGCAGAGGTGTTGTGTGCATGGGGTCCATATGGCCATGTCCTAGCGCAAGTTAAGGGGCTTCGTTACAAGGTTGCTTATCCTCTTGACAAGTGGGGGGGACAAATGGTTTTAATCGTTTAAAAAGGCGTTTCAAATTCCCACGCGAATTCCATGTAAATGACATCACATGGATAAGGCGCACAACCGAGGGTTGGGGCTAAGCCCTAGCCTGGACCCACACCCAAAAAGAAACACAATCAAACTTACATAGTTTTGAAAACATATGGTTAACAAGAAGTAATGCGTGGTGCACTGATAGCCGGCCGTTGCGAAGGCGCTCCACCATCCGACGAAGGTCCAAGGTTTGATCCCCACTAAGTCTATAACATTTTAACATACCATAACCAACATGGCACATGCCAACCCACACCTGGGCCATGTGGTGCCACACAATTTGTCCATAAACATGCCACGTGTCAAAATCTCATTCACCCACATGTCTTCCAAGTCAACACGCTTGCCACGTCAGCTTTCCAAATTAGATGATACGACACCTACCACGTGTGAGGCCATATCTTGCCACAACAGCATGTATGGACTGTACAATCGATAGTTTTTTCCCCTGTTTGGAAAATTGAAGAGAGCGTGATATATCACTCATCTGATGTTTGTTTGAACCCATTCAAAGTGAGTTGGGTTCATGACGACGAGGTCTACGCACCTGTTCGTTTTGAATCAATTCTGAACATTTTATTTTTGAGCTAAATTTTGCCCCCTAGTCCAAATTCTTATCATGAGTCATCCAGTTAACTATTTCAGTCTTAGTATGAGATTAAGAAGTTGAAATTTATTGGTTGGTTACTCTTCCAGTTAGTTTGAAGAGTTTGTTGATGCGTCCTGTGTCATATACTTATATCAATGTTCCACTTTCTATCGAATGCTTCCCAACTCACCATTGTGTCGTGCTTATGTTCAAGGCAAGTTTTATCATGTTTCATCCATTCCTCAAATTTATTGACCATCCATGTTGACCTTCTTGATTTTCAATTTGTTCTCAATATTGTCAGTATATTTGTCCTTTGTTGGTTCCAATGTGAAAGGTCTCGACTGAATTTTCTCTAATGGGTCATCTCTTGTAAACTACAAAACATTTATTTGATTTTACCTAGAGTTGATAGCCCCCTGGATCTACTTTCAAGATCGGTAGGTTACCTTATGTTAAGTGGATGAAATCAATCATTTGTTCATGATTGAGTGGTTTCCCATGCATTGAAAATTGAGACCTATATTCACATATTGGGATTCGTGATGTGCATTGGTTCACATTGTCATCATTGGTGGAAGTATTTACTTCATTCAATGACATTGATTATTGGTCATTGCTCGCAGGGTCTCTTCCATGCGCTATTACATCAAGTGCATGTGAGAGACATACTTGGTGGTGTGTTGTTCCAAACAGAGACCTTCAAAATAATTCTCCTCATGTTCACTCATGTTAGATGATGGGGGATGCCTTAATTCCCTCCTTCCTATGGATATATTCCCATCAACTTCGAAGGATAATGTTAAAATAATTATTACTATATCAGAGTCATCCTCTAGCCTAAGAAGTCAAAGCCACCACTTTCCTAGGTTTTTATGACCTTCATCTCTCTCGAAATCCATTTTTTCAGAAGTTACAATTGTTCCTCATGTTTCTCTTCACCTAAATCCCATACTTCATAGCCACTCATGAAAAAAATTATTGATTAAATAATGAGGAATACATAAATTGTGAGAAACACATAATTTGCAAAGAAGGTGGTGAATCCTTTGGTTGGTTCCTGGATTTGCTGTAAATACAATGGTGGTGTGGGATCTTAGCATTTTAGTCTCAAGGTTGCAAAAACCTCCAACCCCCTCATAGTACTCAGTGTTTACATAAATATAAATACTTATTTTATTAAAATAATTATATAAATATAAATTCTTATATTATTTCATCTATTCATCACCTTAATCAATTGATCTATTCATCTATACATTTCATCTATTCATCAGCTTATTCAATTACAGTCTAATGTAGCAACATCGTTCCTACGCACATTTGGTGTACACAACACTAATTCTTTCTTTGGTAAAGTTATGAAAGAATTTTTTCCCAAAAATACCTTTTAGGATTTGGCAAAATCCCTATCCATTTAGAGTTGAAAAAATCTCTCGCATTTCACCATTGTCATAGATTTTTGTATTATAGGATTGTCCAATTGAGCCAAAAAATGTTTTTCATTTTTTCTAATACAAATCTTAATTGTTACTGTAAAAGATTTTTTTTTAATAAAAATAGTTAAAACACAAATTTTCCATAAGTTAAGAGATATTATATAATAGGAATTCAAAATCTCTAATACTATTTGTGGTAAATTGATTTTACTTTTCAAATTCAAACTAGTATTTTAGTATTTGTTAGTCTTAAAAATATTGGAACTAGTATTTGTTAAATTGAAACTTGTTAAACTTACAAACTTTGTCTACTTTTCTAAAAATAATAAGAAAAAATTAACTTTAATTTAATATGATTAATATTTTATAAACTCAAACTAATGGCTAGTAATAAGATTATTTGTTTACAATGATTTGTCTTTTTATTATTTAAACAGTAAATATTTTATTCTTCATCTAATTTTACATAAATACATATTTTATTAAAGTAGTTAAATATGTAATATGGTAACTTATTAAAAATTCAAAACTTGTTTTTTCATATTTATGGAAAATTTATAATAAGAAAAAAATTCTAATTTTGTCAATTAAAGCAATAATTTTATATACATATAGGATTTAAAACATAAAAAAGAAAATTGAAAAAATAATTTAAATTGTCAAAAAATAATCTAATTTTAGTCAAAGTTGCATGAAGCTTTAAATCTATAAAATGTAGTCAAAGTTGCACGTAGAAAGCAATAGTTTGTAGTAAAAGTTGATTGAAGGTTTACAATGAATTACATTCAGGCAATAATTCATTAAGGTTTACAATGAATTACATTGCAGTAATTTTTGATATAATATGCTAGATATGAGCATAATCTACATAATTATATCAAATATGATTAGTTCATTTAACCCATATAGATTGTCAATCCTCCCAATTTACACATTTTATTAGATGTTTAACTTCCTTTGGATGAGGATATCTTTGAAGCCATGATGACAAATGATAGACCACATGAACAAATGCATCATAGATTTTTATTTATTCCCAAATTGTAGACTTTATAACTTGATTACCAAATAAATCCTTGGCTTGAGCCTAACAATGGGCTCTACCAAAAAAAGTATTATCCATAAATTCCAAGGCTATGTAGTTCTTTGTATGATATTCTACTTTTAAGGTTTGTTGTTTTCAATTTTTTTATTCCAAATCGCAAGTTGTTATCATAGGTTTATTTATTGGATTTATTAACTTTTGGATGATTGTTATTTGTCATACATATAGGACTTTGGAGACATTTTCTTTGGAATTCTTTCATCACTTTGGTGCAACTGTATTAACTGATAGGTAATGGACTAGAAATTGGCATAACGATTAGGATTTTTTCCTTAAATTTTTCACTATCCGTCACCTACTCCATTTAGCCATAGGATTAACCCTACTAGGTCGCAACATAAATCCTTTTGCCCCATTCAAAAGTGTCATAATTTATGTGGTACAAGCTACCGATCATGGGTGCCCACTGGATGAATGAAAAGGGGTACGTGAATCTAAGGAAGTAGATGAAGAATAAGGAGAGAATATGTGCCACTTCCCCAAATTTTGTTCTACTGTAAGAACTCTTTTAAAGGATTGATTAAGATTATCACAGTCAAGGATTTCAACCTTGGTGTGTAAATAGGGAAAATAACTAGCAATTAAATTTATAGAAACATAAATGTATAGATATCTTATAGATAACTATACATGGAGCTTAATGAATTGATTAGTATAAGGTTGAAGTGATTGAACATAGAACTAACTATGATGAAGTTATCATACTCATAAATATTTTTAATACTTGGATGGGTAAAACTACTACCATAATGCCTCACAATTGTTTTTCCAAGAGTTCATATGGTTTTAATTCGAATGTGAATCCTTTAGATACAAATGGAGGGTGGAAGAATCATGGAGGTTCTGAAATCACTCAAGTATTATCCCATCTAGGTTTAGTACTACCCATTCAAGTTTCATCACATTCACCATCTTGGGATAAGATTCAAAATACATGGATACATTTTGAATCCAAGAATCAATATGTTCACCATCAATGTCACCAAAATACCTAGGCAAGGTAATATTGGACTTTAAGCCTAGAGATTCTAGAGTGATTGATGAGGGCCCCTTTAGTTGGGTTAGGGATTGAAACACTTTCTCCAACTTGTCAGTAGTACTCTAGAGAAGTTGTAATGAAGAATCCTTTGAGATTTACTAAAAGGTAAATTTATCTTTGCTAGGTGCCACATAGTAGATTCATTGAGAATCAGGTTGTTTTGGTATGCCACAAATTTGATTAGAGACTTCAATAAAGTTTGCTTTTCTTTTTTGAATATGATTGCATAGATTAAGTAAAACTTTTGGAAGTGGAGGAGAATGCCTCCAATAAGTTGGTTTTTGTAGGAGTATTGATCCAATGAGGAGTAGGCCTCATGAGAGGTGTAGATCAATCTTTAGGAGATACATAGATTTGAACTTCTAAGGATTAGGAATCGTGATCGGTGTAGGTCAATCTAAACTTCTGGATACAATATTTAGAAAACACAAGAGTGAGAGACATAGAGAGAAAGAACAT
>CBVK0100848239.1:0-14680 GCA_900067695.1 Picea abies | reverse complement strand
TGGTTATGTCCTTCTTCAAGAAAGGTCATGTACCATCAAGTACTTGATTGAGCATCAAGTAGCTCCAGGACTTTTCCTGGGGTCTTATCCACCAAGGTCATAGACCAAGGATCAACCCATGCCCCAGGCATGGGTACTCTGGACCATGTCCAGGGGCCCTAGACATATCTAGGGGCTTTAACATCTTGGTCCCAGACCAAGAAACCCATGCCCCAAGCATGGGTACCCTGGAACCTGTCCAGGGGCCCTAGACATATCTAGGGGCTTTAAATGCTTGGTCCCAAACCAAGAAACCCATGCCCCAGGCATGGGTACCCTGGACCCTGTCCAGGGGCCCTAGACATATCTAGGGACTTTTAACTGCTTGGTCCCAGACCAAGAAACCCATGCCCCAGGCATGGGTACCCTGGACCCTGTCCAGGGGCCCTAGACATATCTAGGGTCTTGGCCATCCTCCAGGAGAATGGCTCTCGCAGCTGCATATAAATTTAATAAAGACACCCAACCTCACCAATTAGAAGACCTGGCATGGCTAAGGACGATTTGATAGAGCTGCTAGAGGAAATACAGGCAGTAGCGGAGCAAGAGGATGGTCACAAATGCACAGTGGAAATAAAGCAAGCTTCAAGCTTGGTTTAGGGACAGCCATAAATAACCAAGCGGAGTTGCTAGCAGCAAGCACCCTGATTCAGATGGCAAAAGAGAGAGGGGCATAGATGAGATAGAGATCTTCGGGGAATCAAAAATTGTTATAGGATGGCTGACACGTAAGCTACAGGTCCAAAACATCCACCACCAAGCCAGGGTAAGAGGGATTAAGGAAATGGCCAGTTCTTTTAGTTATATTTCATTTGCATATATTTTCCGGAAGAAGAATGCTGAGGCCGATCAGCTGGCAAAGGATGCAGTAGACCTTCCAGAAGGCTCATTGTTAACTGAGGAGGGAGGAGCTAGCAATATTTTAAAGCTTGGGCCTGATCTGAATCCTACTTCCCTGACTTCATTCAGGAGAAGAAGAAGCTCTTGGTGTTTTAGCCTCCAGTCTTAGTGCATTTTTTAGAAAGTTGGTAGTCCATTCATCTTTCCACGACTCTTCGGGGAAGATTGAGTTCTAAGGAGAATCTCTGAACAGTCTATGTTGGATGTTGCTTTCATTCAGTTCAGGTTTTAGACAGGCTTAAATGCTGTAAGAACGTACTCTTTTCTGAAATAAATAGAAAGAGTAGATCTTTTTCTTCTGAAAACCAAAAAAATGTGTTTCGTGCACATGATTCTTTCCCAGAAAAATGAAGCAAGAGATGTTATCCCAACAAGCTGTTTGCATGTTCCCCTTTACTGATTATCTAACAAATGGATATTCATTTGTGTGTATATTCCTGTGTTCTTACATTTCATGTGAAATGTTTTTAAATTTATTTTTTCGGAATTTTAGATTCACATGTTTCATATTTAGCATCCCTTGTAACAAAGGCATGGCAAGCCTTTCTGTTATGCTCATAACACCAGTCATATTTTGCTTGTGATTGTGCAAATTCTTTTGGAGTTGCTGATTAGAAACAGTAATTCCAAATCTTTGAAGAAAGTGAATTCTCTCTGATTAAAATAACAAAAAAACTACTATTTCAACAAAATACATCTCCACTCACCTCTGCTTCCTATCAATGAAACCCTGGGTTATCTCCCCATCGGTTGGAAGACGGCAAGACAAGGATGAAACCAACTTCCCTTCCTCCAATTTCTGCTCTTCTCTTTTACAGGCAATGCGCCATTGCCTTTCTACTACCGGGAAGCGTCTGCTCAAACAGGAAAATAACCATTAAAGTGGGATATACACCAAAAGCATTCTCCAACTGCATAATTTTCTGTTTGCTTCTAATATGCTAATTGATAAATATTTAAAACGTCATCCACATTACACATCATATGCATCCCGCAAAACATTCAAAGAAAGAAAAAAATTATAATAATGTCCACCAATAACCAGGTGAAAAAGGAAAAATACTATTAATATCCGCCAATGATGAGGTCAAAAAATCACAGATTTCCATGTATTAATCCTACCTGCATCGCTAGGTAGGGGGGAGGCTATTTGTAAAAGGTTGACAATCGTATCCCTTTTAGTAACAAGAATATCAGGTTTTTTATTAAAACAAAAAGGAAAATGAAGAAGAAGATTGTATTCCATGCAAATTTCTGCAGAACACTCTTCAGACCGGGTAGTTAGTTGAGCACGATGCTTAAGAACCAGTGTACAGACTCCATAGGTTAGTGTTCGTTGTTAAAAAAGAGCACATTGTAATCGCTTAGAAGGGAAAAAAATTTAGATGTCCACAATTGGGTAGGTAGAAATCATCAAACGCTTGTCTTGGGAATTGAACCTGGGTTGAGCCTTAGAAGGGGAAACAGTTTCAACCACCAGAATCGATTTGAACCCCAGGAGATCTAAAATTAATTGAGAGTGAGAAAAAATTAATGGCGTTATAGAATTCGTTCTTACCTGGAAAAGACGACATTGTCGGCATTGTTGAGGATCCAGACGGCTCGGATGCTGCACCCAGGCATTCTGCACAATACAAATTTCAAGAGACAGTCTGTCGGAAGAAATCGCTTGTTCTAGTTCCAACTGGACGTGAAACTCCTCTTCGGCGTGGGCTAAGCCTCAACTAAAACGCTCCTCTTTCCAACATTTTCTTCTGGCCGAAATCGTGCAGTTGCAATTCCAACAATTCAGAACTGCAAGTTTACCGACATTAAAACGCAGTTTAAAGCATTTTATGTCGTCTCCGAATCAACCCAGGTCATTAAGATTTCCGTCTAAACCACGACGGATCGATCGAATTCACGAATTTTTTATTTGCCAATTCAAATAGGGCGTGTTCTATCATGTAAATTGATTGATTTATCCGAGCGAGCGAAATTGCTTTGTCGGATCTCCAAATACAGAATTAGTGACGGGAACGGATTGACTCGTGTAATTTTTTCGATCGATTTTGGGTTTACTTTTATGTTTGTAATTGAGATTCATATATAATAATAATAATTTATTTTTAAGGTTATGATTAAGTTAGACATTAAATTTTAAATTGGTATATGAGATCCTTTTGTATTATAAGATTTCTTTACAATTAATTAAGGTATTTGAAAAATATTAATAAATTAAAGATATTTTAGATAAATTGATTGATTTATTAGAGGAAGTCAAATTGTTGTGTAGGATCTCTAATAAATTAGGGATATTCATATATAATAATAATAATAATTTATTTTTAAAGTTGTGATTAAGCTAAACACTAAACATAAATTTATTTTAAGTTTATATTTATTATAAGTTAAAAAAAATCAAGACTTAAAAATTATGCACAACTTTTATTATTATTATTTAAAGTTTTAGATTACGATGAATTTGTTTTTTTTATTTTTTTAAAGATTGGGTTTTCACTTATTAATAATAAAGATATGATTAGGAGTTCAATATACAAGCATAAGATAACTAATAATAAAGATAAAAGGCTTTCTAACGTTGTTTCAAATTTTAATGAAAGTTACTTGAAACTTTAAAAGATAATGGCATAAGGATGTTGTTCCCTAGCTAAACCATTAGAGAATTCTCAAGACGAGCATACTTTTCAAAATATAGATAATATCAAAATCCCTATCACAATTAGATTTAAAAGAAAACTATGGTACAATGAATAAATAAAGACTTCTCGAGTGGTTTAGAAGAAAATTATTTCCTCCTCTGCATAGGTTCAAATCCCACTTTGTGACATGTTTACTCTTCATGAGTCGATTGTTGTTGAGATTTTGACTTGGCCTTGAGCCCTAAAGAATCTCATTTATCTTGAGTACTATCCTCATAATTAGGGGAAGTGCCCAGTGAGTTTTTCTTAAATATCTTGTGTATGCACAAATTGTTTCAAATTTCAAAATATGTGTCACATTACCAAAAAGATCTATGAAAGTTTATCTCTAATATTACCAATCACAAAAACAAAATATTAAAATAAATCAATTAATTCCTCATAAATTTTCTTAAGGTTTAATAAACCAAAGTAGGTTTTTTTAGATGGTTATCATTATCATTTCATTAAATAAGCTCTTAAATAGGTGTTTATTTTATTATGCCTACAACGGACTTCCGAATGATTAAACCTGCATAGACCCATCTTAACTCAAAATGAAATTTTCTTGTCAATTGGGTTTAACATGGGTGGTTGAGATGAGAAATTGTTATCCTCTCCATTCGAGTTTAAATCCTACTTGTGACATGTACACTCTTTGTGAATTTATTGTTGATGGGAGTTGGAAAAGTACCAACAATTTCACTCTCACTTATGGGCTTGAGAGTGGTATGAATTGTATTCCAAGGTCACCCTTGATGGGAGTTGGAAAGGTACCAACAATGTCACCCTCGCTTACTCTACACAATTAATCCCGAAAATGATATCTAATATGTTGCACTGCGGAAGCCCCTCTATGCTTAAATAATAAGAGTGAAGGGAGCTCTAACTGGATAGTTCATAAGGCACAATACTTGCTAAGGTTTTGCAAATGGGGTAACAAGCTAAGTGGGCTTGATTATGGGGAAAACTCCACAGTTAAGCACGCTTGAGCTAGAGGCGTCTTGGGATGGGTGACCACCTAGGAAGTCATGGTTACTGGGTGCAAGCCCCGGAAGTGATGATTGATGCTATGTGATTCATTTCGTTGGTTTCAATTCCACTTATTCACCCCTGTGAGCATCACCTGATGCAATGAGTTCTAAGTGGGCTATTCAAATCATGAACATTATTGGTCAGTTGCGACTAATACTCATGAATATGGGTCATAGATTAATGACTTACTCTACACAGTTAATCCTGAAAATGATATCTAATATGTTGCATTGTGGAAGCCCCTCTATGCTTAAATAATAAGAGTGAAGGGAGCTCTAACTGGATAGTTCATACGGCACAAGACTTGCTAAGGTTTTGCAAATGGGATAGCAAGCTAAGTGGGCTTGATTGTGGGGAAAACTCCACAGTTAAGCGTGCTTGAGCTAGAGGCATCTTGGGATGGGTGACCACCTGGGAAGTCTTGGTTACTAGGTGCAAGCCCCGAAAGTGATGATTGATACTATGCGATTCATTTCACTGGTTTCAATTCCACTTCTTCACCCATGTGAGCATCACCTGATGCAATGAGTGCTAAGTGGGCTATTCAAATCATCAGAATTATTGGTTAGTTGCGACTAATACTCATGGATATGGGTCATAGATTAATGACTTACTCTACGCAGTTAATCCCGAAAGTGATATCTAATAATGATAAATTTATTTTTTTAAATGCGATGCAAAATTGGCAATGCTTAAAAGATCCCAAATTAAGATGAATTTATAATGGTAACATAACTAGTCAAATGCCGAGTGATATAGGTGACAACGAGTTGAGCTAATTATGTCTATGTGTGTATAATGTTTTGTATTCTTTTCTTTGATTTTATTTTGTACATTACGGAGTTTGATTATTTTTGTATTTTGATTATAAACACATACATTTCACATCTCATTCATATTGAGCTATTAATTTTTTATTTTTAAATTACAATCGACTTCTATCACATGTCACATCCACACTAGACACATAAGTTATGGGTTTTTTGTAATATTATATTGCGTTGGCTTATGCCATGTGTCACATAAACATTAGCCACATACATTACACGTCTCCCTCAAACTGCATTGTAGAATACACCTCACTTCTCTTAGTGAAATGATTTCATAATTAAATGATTAAGATGTGTTGTGCAAGAATTTTCTATATTTGTCTTCTTAGATTAGTAGATAAAGATAAAAGATATTTTAACTTTTTTTTTCAAATAAAAAAATATTTATATTTGGTTTAAGAAGAAATCAAATATACAATATGTGTGCTTGTCAACACTCTTGAGGACCGTAGTCACTCTTCATTACCAAAAAGGCTTTTGACTCCGAAATAAATAAATAAAACATGGACTTGTTCTATTAGAGTCCTCGAAACTACGCATCTAATGCCTTATCTTATTATGCATCTATATATCTTAAATATAATAGTCACATCTTACAAACGTCAATAGCAACCCAAAAAAAAAAGATTCTAACAACAACTACTAATTATTACACTTAGAACATACCTTCATAAAACTTCAAAACTATACAGTATTTGAGTCTTCCCCTCAAAGAATAGTAGGAAAGACTTGTGATCTCTCTCTAATTGAGATCCATCATCTTTTTTGGTTTCCACTTTCACCACATGACCTTCTTATAGCAATAATGCTTCTTTTGAGAGCTGGTCAAGGATGACATTTAACTCACGATACACATGGTGGAATGAGATGACTTCAATCCTACTTCTTACCTCAAAGATTATTTCCATTATTGGATTCAAATTTAGATTTTCTACCTTTCTTTTTTCCATTGGCCTAGTCAATCACCAACTTTGAGTCCCCTAAAATTTGATTTCTTGAAATGCCTTTTTCCCCTATTAGATTTAATATTACCCATAGCACATATACTCTGCTTTGTTGTTAGTTTCCACACAAAAAGCTACTTTGAACAATAGTTGAAAGAAAATAATAAATGAAGAAATCGAACTACTCCATAGTTACTAAACATCCTTTAGTTTGCACCATCAAAATAGCCTTGAGTTATTGAATACTCTATGTCTTGCAACTTAAGATTTTTTGGAACTTTTACCCCCGATGGCCTCCATATTCCTTTATATGATTATACAATCTAGTGACTTACTTATATAGGCAATAGCTCTTTCCCTTGGAATATCATAGCATTCCTGGCTAACAAAATTTCCCTTGCTATAGTATAGGGTAAAGCCATATGATTTAAGATTGATCTATCTAGACACTAGCATTTAAAATTAATTTGAATTGGATCCTTGTTAAACCTCATGTAAATTTGTAATAAGCACTTAGTTGCTTCCCCTTTTTTAAATTTTGTAAACATGTCCTTTTTTATTTTAATTTGTCTTTTTTGGAAAAATTGGAAGTGGAAACGAACCATTGTGATGGTTGGCCTTCCAAAGTGAGCCAATTAAAAGTGAAGGTTGTAGTGAAGAACAACATCAACAAGGAGATGCAAAGGGAAATGGGAACGACAATAGCAAATGTGAGAACTTGAAGAGGGAAAATTGCTTGAAGTTTAGTGGACAAATGAGTTAATGAACCTATCCACATTGAACGAAGGTGTCTCTGAGCCACGGCCATCTGCAGTTTTATTTAATTGTCTGTGAGTAATAAAAGCGAAACTCATTAGAAGAAGGATGAGATGATATTAGAGAATCAAGGATCAAGCAAAACTCATTCGGATAAGGATGAGATGATAACTCTGTGTATAGTTCACCCCTTTGTAATTTTCTCTCGAGCATAATAAAAATCCCATTTAAATGTGAAATGTATGAGTTACTGCAATCTATGTTTTGGGTATTTTGGTTATGAGTTACAACAATCTATGCATATTCTATTGAAGTGTGTTTTCGGCATGTAGCACTTTTCCACAACTATCTACTTCTTGTTTGGTGTTTCTCTTTTGCCTACTGGCCATCCACAACCAACTTTTGCTTGTTGGGTGTTTTACCTGTTGCCTGGGCATTTTGTTTACTGCTCGGGTGAACTTACATACACCTTGGCATTTCATTTACTACCTCAACAAATTTACAAACCCTAGGAATTTTGTCCTCTGCCTAGGTGAATTTACATTCACCTTGGCAATTTATTCATTGCCTGGGTGCCTCCACTCACTTGTTGGTTGATTATTTCCAACCTGCAATCTCTAAATATGCTTTTACAATTGCAATAACTCTTATTTTTAAAACACGGTCCATAAATCCATTTTTGTACACAACCAAATGGTGATTCCCTTTTTCATTGATTCTATTGTTGCCTTAGTATGATCAACAACCTATGAGTGAAGAATCTTGATGTGTATCAGCACTTTTGTAGCAAAGCATTTTTTTCTCTAACTCAGAGTTGGAGTGCAGAGTAGAATATTTTATCGTTCGAAGTGCTTTGTAGCATGATGTTTAATTTCCTTTAGATTTGAAACTCATAGTGGTTGTAGCAGAAGATAGACAAAGGTTATAGAAGTTGTTGAAGAGGCTACAAAAGTTGTTGCTACGGAAGTTGTTGAAGAGGCTACAAAAGTTGATGCTACAGAAGTTGTTTGCTATGGAAGCTACTGCTAAGGAAGTTGTTTGCTATGGAAATTATGGAAGAGGCAATGAATTCAAATTACACAAACAACAATTGAAGAAGCATTTGTGTTGTTGAGATGGATGTGCCATAGGCCTGCCATTTATGAATACAAAACAATTTGAAATGGACTCTCCTTCCCTTTTCCCTTGGACTTTAATTGTGTTCAGCATCTATCCCCAAACTTCTTTTGTGAACTAGCATCAAATTAATAGATGATTTACAAATTCTTCGTTATTTTTGTAGAGGACACATCAACCTAGTCCTTCCCATTACCTCTTCCTGAAATTGTCCCAAGTTAACACCTTTTTTCCATGTTGTCATTCTCCCACCCTCCAACCCATAGGTGAGAATGAGATTGTTGGTACCTTGCTAGACCCAATCAAAATTTATCTCGTGAGAATCCCCAATAAAAAATCGGATCAAGAAGAAAAAACATTCCACAAGTGGGATTTAAACCTAGGTGGGGAGGATAATAACTTATCATCTCTACTAGTGAAGCTAGGCCCAATTGACTTTAAAATATAGAGAATAGGGGGTCGGATTTGATCCACTTATGTGTGCATGGGTCATGAGATCATTTAATATAAGATCTCTTTGTGCAACCACATGTTCAACCACTACTTCGAGGTGACCTTGTGGCTCTAAGAACAACCCTCACGAGAATTGAACCTTGCCTAACTTCTCACTCCTCACCAATGGATATCCAACCCCTTTGGGATTTTAAAATTTGAAGGACATGGGGGTGAGATTAATCCATTTGTGTGTACATGGGTCATGGTATCATTTAATATAGTCTCTATAGGTGCAACCACACATTCAACCTCTACCTTAGTTGACCCCATGGCTCTGGGAAGAACCCTCGCAATAATTGAACCTTACCCATTAGTGAAAAACTCCTTGCTCCTCACCAATGGATCCAACCTCTTTGGTATTTATTTTGAAGGGCGTGGGGGTGAGCTTAATCCACTTAAGTATGCATGAGTCAAAATATCATTTATGTCCTAGGTGAACATCTTACTTGCTAAAGCAGATCACAAAAAAAAAATCATGTTTTCAATGGACAATTCAACTTCTAGATTACCTTTAACAACCATTTTCTTTCACCCTCCTCTCTCTACCCTTGCTTCATATCTCGGTTTTACTATATACATGCATGTTGCTTTTTTTTTGACCTAATCATTACATCATCCTCATCCTCCAACTTTATTGCATAATGTTTGATACTAGTTGTATATCACTTCCACTTTGTTGCTAGCGAGTTGAGTATCTAATAACCATTATTGGTTCCATTGAGTTGTTCCTTCTACTACTACATCTACCAAGCTATATATATCTTATGAGTAAAGAGTTATTTTTAAGGCCTCTAACAACCTAAAATTGCATGGGTATCCCAACCAGGCCCCGTCTTCCCCTGTTAGCTTAACTCCTTTGTCAATTTTCCAGACCGATTGATTACCTATTAGAGAGAATACCTTTGCTAAAACGCTCCATACCATGGAGGCCCCACCATACACTTTTCTTTCTTTCTTGATCCACTCCTCCATGGAATATTGATACAAATATTTAGATTTCATTACCTTTCCCCATAAGCCTCCGCTATCTATCATCCTCCACAAAGATTTTGTTGCTAGTGCATGTTTGGACCAATGAATATTTTGAACGCCCCAGCCTCCCTCTTCTTTATCTATTGTTATTTTCTTCCACTTTACCAAAGGAATGCCCTCTTTTTCTCTTCTCCATGTCCATACAAATCTAAAACATTTTTCCTAGTTTTCTCCAACAATCCTTTTAGGATGTGAACTAGTGCAATCCTATACATGGGTATTCCCTCCAAATCAAATTTCACCACGGTAAGCATTCCCTTGGAAATTTGTTTGAAACACCAATTTGTCACTTTGGCCTCTATTTTATCATAGATCCACCCTCAATCTCTAATTATGTATCCATTTGGATTTATATATAATCCCGTATATTTTAGACCTTGATCTAAGGGATAAGATTAGAAGCCATGAATCTACTTGCATAGATTTTCTATTTCATTATTTAATTCATTAAAAAACATAGAGGACTTTTACTATCTCCTTTCCATTCCCATTGCATTACAATATAAGTCCAACATTTCCTTATACTTTAATGCTTCTCTCACTAACTCTTTACCAAACAAAATTACATGATATATAAACAATAAGCGATAAAGGTACATTTCCCAATTTTATACCTTGAATGGTTCCATCCCTCCTCATTGCTCTTAACAGTCTAATAAGACCTTCTACTACTAGAAGAAATAGAAAAGGTGACAATGGGAACCCTTACCTTAGTCCCCTAGAAGATTAAAAAAACCTTGACGGAGATGCATTAATCAATAATACAAAAGAAGTTGAGGATAAGCACCTCATTATCCAATTAACCACCTAGAGCTTCATTCAAATATGCATCAACAATAGCCTTACATATAACCAATTCACTTTATCATAATCTTTGGCTGGGTGCAACTTCATCACCATCGTTGGCATTTTTTTACCCTTAATGAGTATAGACCTTCTCGTCTTGTTCCCATTGCATCGTAATTTTGCCTATGTTGAAAAAAGTCAAATTGTTCCCTTGAAATTCCTTATAACAAGATCACCTTTAGCCTATTAGTTAAAATCTTAGCTATGATCTTATCAATTAAATTGCATAGAGAATGGACCTATAGTAATATAGAGTTTCAACTTTAATTTTGTAGGGAAAAGGGCTATAAATGTAGAGTTCAAGGACCCTCAAATTTTTCATAATTCCTTGACTCCTTTACGACCCTCAGTAACTCTTCTTCTAGAAAATCATAAAGTCCTAAAAATAATTCACTGTCCAACCTGTTAACCCCATTTTGTGGATAACTAAGTAGCTTATGTCTCGAGGCCCTCAGGTTGCAGATATGGAGTGACGCGAGACTACATGACCAACAATACCCTTTTGCACAAATGGAAACCCATCTTGCCACCATAGATGGTCATAGATTTCCAGATCTCATCCACCACATCAGTTGGCTTCCGGAAGGCAGTGGGCCTTGCTCCATGAGGTACAAGTCAGTATTATGGTGAGCATCATTTGAATATTTAAGCCAGCTGAGTATGTTGTATCTTAGATTGCTCTAGATTTCATGATATATGCTTGGACATTATGCTTTTTGCCCTGCTTCACCTTGGTGGTTGACATTCTTCCCTAGTGAGCGATCTTCCTTGGGAATGGGTTTGCTACTAGGAACTCCCTTAAAGAGCCATCGTACCGTTCCCGACCATACTTACCACTTTCCATAATTATTCCCCTCCACTTCCTTGTCTCTTGGGATTTTAGGGTGTATTGACCCAAGAAGGGGTTGTCCCTCATTCTATGGGAAGAAAGGGCTGAAGGCCTGGAAGGGTTAATGTTGGGTAAAATATAAAAGCCTTGTATAAACCTTATGGATGCTTCACCCTGGGATCACCCAAGAAAGCAATGAAGCGCTTATCTTTGAGTAAAGGGGACCCATAATATAATAAAGAATGTTTAAAAGGTTAGTTGAAGGATAGGAGGTCTCATCACGAGCTGACCTATCGCGTCCATGAATATCTAGTGGTATAATATTGCCATCATCTGGTCACTAAACCAGGGTAATGGCTCTCAGTTGCATGGTTGAGAGAAAGGGGCTCTCATCACGAGCCATCCTTCTCATTTCCACTAGGTGTTTGTGGGTGACATTGCCATCATTTGGTCACCATGCTAGGGCAGTGACCTTCAACCTCTCCTTGTGATATATTGAAAGAAAATACAAAGAAAGAAAGATAAAAGGCAATTGATGGGCTTGGAAAACATGCATTGCAGACGAAGGTACCACACACCCTCTACAAAGGCACCCATGAATGAGACACTACGACCCCTTGTATGTCACGAACCCTATGCCCCTTGAGTGCTGACCCCAACCACTTCATACACTTTACATGGCTTAGAGAGGGATCTCTTGGAAGCTCTGCTTTACCTAGGGCAAGATCTACCCAATAGGACACATCGTCGACCCTCCCATATTCAAGCTTGACAAGTCACATAGTGTCTTTGAGCAATTAATTGTTTGATATAGTGATTCTTGATGAACATGCCTAGATGGCTCATTTATTGATTGGATTCACTTATCATGATGTTATGACTCGATATCCTTGAAGGGCGTGCTCATTTGTCTTTGTAGGACCTAGTTGGTGGACAATTTTGGGAGAACAAGCCTAGCTTGGGCTTCCATGGGGTTGCAAGCCCACGGGTTGGATGTCCAGGGCCCGCATGTCAGATGAGAAAGATCAGACTTAGAAGGCCTTGATGACGACTTGGATGACATAGCCTAGCCCCCACATGCCAAACGTTTTTCCTAGGAGACGCAAAATGTCACTTCTAGAGGCATGACGTCACCTAGGGGGGTTAGGGCTTGGTGGTAAGATGCCACTCATTGACACCTAGGCGTTTTGAGGAGAAGAGGGTCTTCACCATGATGAGATCATCTAGATGCTTGACATGTGGCCTTTGGAGGCCTACCCATGCTTCTCCAACACCAACGACTTCTTCAAAGTGGCAAAACGTCCCCTAAAGGGGAGAAAAGTGAAACTTTAATTGAATTGTTTAATATTACTTCGTTAAAGGGTGAAAGCTTAGGGTTGTTGACACCTAGTCTTGTGGTTTACCCCTTACTATATGGACAAGTCACATTGGTGACATTTTGTATAAATAAGAGATCATAAGATCTCATTTTAACATAACTCTCTCTCATTGTGAGAAGTATTGGTATGAAATTTTCGCTATCTTTGGCTCTATTTGTCTCTTGTGCACTTGTTTATGGCTATCTTGATGAATGGTTGATGGAGGAGTGAGGCGCTAGCCTTGGATGAATGCTTTATAGCTTTTATGGTGGATTATCTTAACATCTTTCTTGATTTTGGTATGGTATTTTACTCTTATGCTATTATTCTTTCAAGTCAAGGATTGTTGTGCTAGGAGCTAGGTGGGAAGTATAAGGGAATACACCCCCACCATAGTCTTCATCATTTTATGCTTCATGTTGTTGGTTAAAAAAGGGTTTGTTAAGAGAAGTATAAGGGCATACACCCTCTTGGCTTAAACCGTAGCTAGAGAAACTTTCCTTGGGAAGTAAAAGGGCTTACACCCCCAAGGAGGTAGCTTCTCTAGATCTTTCTTTTATTTGAATCCATTAACCCAATAGTAAAGGCACTAGTCAAATATTTTTATATAAAATCATTGCCTTGGGAAACATGAATTTCTATCTTTTGAAAGATCTCTTGCTTGGAGTTGGTTTGCCTCATTGAGAGGAGTCTTCCCCTGTTAGGGCGTCCCCTCTCTCCCACATCTTTACTTGCTGTTACAAACCCTAACCTACAGCCATTAGGGCTGATCTAACCTAGACAAGCTAATAACCATAACTCCTAAATTAACCCTAGACTAGCTCCTAAATTTTGCTCATTTACTCTACTAACTAGGGCGCATCTTTTGGGCTAACTGTTGGCATATTTTGAGTGTGTAATTTGCTGATATAAGTGACTAGAATCTACAGCCATAAGGCTGCAATTTTCTGCAGAAATATACATGTTATAACAACTTGCTTTATTCAGCTTCAAAGTGCCATTTTTCAGCCTATATTCATTGCTAATCTTGATGTTGATTTGCTTAACTAGTTTAGATATTTGTATGTTGATTTAGATGCTTTATTTGATGATATAACTGTCATCTATTGCTGCAAATTAGGGACAACAAGCCTAACTTGTTGATCCATACTAACATATATCATTGCAAGTTGGATTTTCTTGTGTCTTGGGTAGGTACAATCATCCGGATAAGTACTATACCTTTGTGGCAACAATCACTTGACTTACAAAACATCTCTTCCTACTTTTCACTCCACTTAGACTTGACCTCTAGGGGCTTCACTTCCATTTCTCTCCATCTCCATCTCAATCCCCCTAGGGTCATCGGGATCGCCTCCCTAGAGTGACCTAGTCACCCTTGAAGTGCGGGACCTACATTGAGGTGACATTGGGTGTAGGATTCCCAAGTTGTAGCACTTGTTTTGTGGCTGGGTTGGGCTTTGCCCAACCTACAACTTGCGCTATAACATTTTGGCGCTGTTTTGGGGGAAGATTTTGAATCTTCTTCATACCCTAAAGACGCTTTGGTAAGCTATCCCAAAGCCTTTCCCTCAACTTGCCTGGCGACTCCACCCGAGGGACGTTCCCTTTCCACCTTTCTTGATGAGTTCATTTTGAAACTCATATGGCGACTCCACCTTCTTAGAATTCTTCTTTCCCCAAACCTTTTCCCCCTCGGAGGTTAAAGCCTTCTCAAGCTTACCAAAGAAGGCCTCCTCTCGAGTCTCTCGTTGCTAAAACCCTTTTCCATAATACCCTTCCTCTTGTTCCAATGGATCACCCTTGGGCAAAAGACCTC